>JARQOD010010582.1:0-26801 GCA_033576555.1 Oophaga sylvatica | reverse complement strand
CGAAGAGCACCCCGGGGGCAAAGGGCAAAAACGCCCTAAAATTTAATTTCCCAGGGGAAATCAAGCCACACAGCGCAGGATTTGGGAATGCCTGAACAGGAGAGCGACTTGGGGTTTTTGACACGAACCCCAGCTGGGTTGGTAGTGTTGACAATGGCCGAAATCGGGTGCAGCTCCTGGGCCTTTGTAACCCTCATCACATACCATGTCTGGCACATTGCTCAATTTGGGTCGTGCAGATTTTTTTTGAGGGGACATCGGAATTGTGCACTGTGCAAAAGTCCGCCTAAAAGTGGCTCACTTGCACGTTCCAGCATGGTAGATCCGCTTGCACTCGCAACGCAGATTTCGCCTTCCAAACATCGCATCATAGTGACGTACCCACCGGGTGAAATTCCAGTTACATATTTGGGAGGGGTTGGGAGCACCCGCAGTAAGGGAGTATCACGCATCAGGCGAAATAAACTCGCAATTGCGCCTTTCCCAAAAACTTCCAAAGGTGGGCCCCTTAATAATAATAAATAATCTTAATTTATTAGCCCAACAATTCCGCGCGCTTTCAGTTTAACTTTTCAGAACAAAAAGTATAATAAAAACGTTAAAAATACAAATTAAAGCAATAAACCCGGGCACTGCTCGTGAGACTTACAATCTAAAATGAGGGGGGGGAGTAAAAAGTACAGGTTTTTTTTACAAGGTGTTTTAAAATGATGGTCCAGCCATTTTGGGGAGGGGGGATGGATGGATAGAGATAGTGAATGGGCTACACACCCCACACAACACACCCAACACACACAAAATGCTTTGATTAGTAAATTTTAGGCCGCCGAACAAATTGTTTGGGGGAGCGCCAAAACCCAGCAAACTGCGGTAGTCCTAATTTTTTGGGGTACAGCATTCAGAATTGGCGCAGCGCGGGAAAAAGTCTGGAGTCGGGGAGTGGAGGTACGGATTAGTGCAGAGGTCATCCAAGGTTGTTTGCAGAGCTCAGTCGGTTAGGCCGATAGATAGAAATGAGGGAGGAGATGTAGGGGGTGCTGCACTGTGGAGAGCTTTGTGGGTGAGAACAAGTACTTTGAATAGGACTGGCGCAAAAGGACTCTATAAAGGGACATCTGCCACGTTTTGCGTGCGTTTGATGAGTCAACGCGGATGGCGAGTACAGATGATGCACTAGTCAGCCTGACTGTCCCCCTTATCTGCCTGTTGAAAAAACACTGCAAGCACTAAGGATGAGGTTTTGGAAGAGGTGGAGATGAGGATCACAAATTCCACCACCTTATGTACAGTCAGCGCAAAGTGGTTCCTCACAAAGGGCTGGGCAGGGCTCACTTTGTGAGGAGGATGAGGAGAGTCAATGGAGGAGGAAGACATTGCTCCAGAGGGAGGTACACAACTCTCTAGTCAGTATGTAGAGCGAGGGTGAGGTGATGCAGAGCAGGCAGAGATGACGCCTCTTGCAGGGGACAGCGTTCTTGGCCAGTTGGAAGTCTGCAGCACATGGTTGATTTCATGCTGCAGTGCCTGAAAAACGACCGCCACATCACCCACATTCTCACCACGTCTGATTATTGGGTGTACACCCTCCTAGACCCTCGCTACCGGGACAACTTTCAAAGCCTCATCAGACCGTTGAACCGGGAGCGTAAAATGCGGGAGTAAAAAGACACACTGCTGCAATTATTATTATTATACATTATATAGCGCCATTTATTCCATGGCGCTTTACATATGACAAGGGAAAAATATAGACAGGTACAATAAAGATGTGCTGGACAAGGGACACACAAGTACAGAAGGAGAGAGGACCCTGCCCGCGAGGGCTCACAGTCTGCAGGGATGGGTGATAATGCAGTAGGAAAGGGTACAGCTGGTCGTACGATGGTTGAGTACACTGAGGATCATTGCAGGTTGTAAGCTTGTCGGAATCCATAATGTTCTCCATTAAAGCCGAGAGCACTGCTGCTGCTACTGCTTTACAAAGCAGCTCTGTGCGTCGAGGCAGTGGAGACAGCTCTGCAACAAGAGGGAGCACAAGCAGCGCCTCTGCACAGGGCAAGACCAGTATGTTCCAAATGTGGCGAAGTTTTGTGGCAGCGCCACCAATGTCTACACCATCCGAGACGGCTCCAGTCAGCAGGAGGCAACGTTTCCGTAAGATGGTGACAGACGACATGTCTTGCCCTCTCAGTGTACTCCCAGATGGCTCTTCCCCATTCAAGTTTTGAGTCTCCAAGCTGGATACATGGCCAGAGCTTAGCCAGTATGCATTGGAGGTGCTGGCTTGCCCTGCTGGCAGTGTATTATCGAGCGCGTCTTTTGTGCTTCAGGTGGTGTACTAACAGACCGTCGCATGCGACTATCCTCCGATAATGTAGACCGGCTTACTTTGCTGAAAATGAACAAGGCATGGATCACGCATGAATTTGCCTGTCCTGTTTCCGATTAAATAACTGGTTGGCAACGTTATACATGTATCCTGTTATGTTCATCTTTCTACCACCTGAACTGTACAGTCATGGCCAAAAGTTTGATAATGACACAAATTGATATTTCACATGATATGCTGCCCTCTGGTTTTTATGTGTGTTTGACAGATATTTTTTATCACAGACAGAAATATAATTGCAAACATATGAGTAACAAAAGCTTATATTGACAGTTAGAATGAGTTAATGCAGCAAGTCTAATTTTGCAGTGTTGACCCTTCTTCTTCAGGACCTCTGCAATTCTCCCTGGCATGCTCTCAATCAACTTCTGGACCAATTCCTGGCTGATAGCAGTCCATTCTTGCACAATCAATGCTTTCATTTTGTCAGAATTTTTAATTTTTTGTTTGTCCACCCGTCTCTTGATGATTGACCACAAGTTCTCATGGGATTAAGATCTGGGATTTTCCCGCCCATGGACCCAAAATCTCTATGTTTTGTTCCCTGAGCCATTTTGTCACTCCATAACTTAGCAAATCAAACTCACATCATGCCTCAAAAGCTGCAATGTTGGAAGTGCATAATGTGGGTTGAACTTTGACAACAGCTGCAGTGCGAATGTTTGCCTTCATTGTTCTTGGCTTTTAAATAAAAGCATACAAGTAAATATAATAATACCTGAAAACCTCAGACTACAGTGAACACTTCACACAACTGTTCAATAGCTGTGAAAGCCCTCTTTGTGTAATTCTATATTCTTTGCAACCAATGTATTGGATACGGATGGAAGCATGTCACACTAATAGATTTGAATTATTTGAAATTGAATGTAGCAGCACCAATTTTAGAAAAATGACAAGGATGAGCCAGGGACAGACACTCAGCAGAGTACACGCAGCGGTGAAGTAAGTGGAGCGGGATCTACACGCCTAGCAAAAATTTAAACCTCAGACTAGAGTGAACACTGAACACAACTGTTCACTTGCTGTGAAAGGCCTTTTTGTGGACTTCTATTATGTTTGCAAGCAATGTATTGTATTTTGATGGAAGAGCGTCACAGTAAATAGATTTTAGTAAATTTAAAAGAAATAAAGCAGCACCAATTTAGAAAATGACAAGGATGAGCCAGTGACAGACACTCAGCAGAGTACACGCAGCGGTGGTTGAAGTAAGTGGAGCGGGATCTACACTCCTAGCAAACATTTAAACCTCAGACTAGAGTGAACACTGAACACAACTGTTCACTTGCTGTGAAAGACCTTTTTGTGGACTTCTATTATGTTTGCAAGCAATGTATTGTATTTTGATGGAAGAGCGTCACACTAATAGATTTTAGTAAATTTAAAATAGAATAAAGCAGCACCAATTTTAGAAAAATGACAAGGATGAGCCAGTGACAGACACTCAGCAGAGTACACGCAGCGGTGGTTGAAGTAAGTGGAGCGGGATCTACACTCCTAGCAAAAATTTAAACCTCAGACTAGAGTGAACACTGAACACAACTGTTCACTTGCTGTGAAAGGCCTTTTTGTGGACTTCTATTATGTTTGCAAGCAATGTATTGTATTTTGATGGAAGAGCGTCACACTAATAGATTTTAGTAAATTTAAAATAGAATAAAGCAGCCACAATTTTAGAAAAATGACAAGGATGAGCCAGAGACAGACACTCAGTAGAGTACACGCAGCGGTGGTTGAAGTAAGTGGAGCGGGATCTACACTCCTAGCAAAAATTTAAACCTCAGACTAGAGTGAACACTGAACACAACTGTTCACTTGCTGTGAAAGGCCTTTTGTGGACTTCTATTATGTTTGCAAGCAATGTATTGTATTTTGATGGAAGAGCGTCACACTAATAGATTTTAGTAAATTTAAAATAGAATAAAGCAGCACCAATTTTAGAAAAATGACAAGGATGAGCCAGTGACAGACACTCAGCAGAGTACACGCAGCGGTGGTTGAAGTAAGTGGAGCGGGATCTACACTCCTAGCAAAAATTTAAACCTCAGACTAGAGTGAACACTGAACACAACTGTTCTTGCTGTGAAAGGCCTTTTTGTGGACTTCTATTATGTTTGCAAGCAATGTATTGTATTTTGATGGAAGAGCGTCACACTAATAGATTTTAGTAAATTTAAAATAGAATAAAGCAGCACCAATTTTAGAAAAATGACAAGGATGAGCCAGTGACAGACACTCAGCAGAGTACACGCAGCGGTGGTTGAAGTAAGTGGAGCGGGATCTACACGCCTAGCAAAAATTTAAACCTCAGACTAGAGTGAACACTGAACACAACTGTTCACTTGCTGTGAAAGGCCTTTTTGTGGACTTCTATTATGTTTGCAAGCAATGTATTGTATTTTGATGGAAGAGCGTCACACTAATAGATTTTAGTAAATTTAAAATAGAATAAAGCAGCACCAATTTTAGAAAAATGACAAGGATGAGCCAGTGACAGATGCTCAGCAGAGTACACGCAGCATTAGTTGAAGAAGTAACTGGAGCGTGATCTGCATTCAAAAAAAAAATCTCACAGACTGCAGTGAACACTGAAACACAACTGTTCACTATCTGTGAAAGGCTCCTTTGTGTACTTCTATAGTGTTTGCAAGCAATGTATTGTATCAGGATGGAAGCACGTCACACTCATAGATTTTAGTTTTTTTCAATAGAATGGAGCAGCAACAATTTTAGAAAAATTACAAGGATGAGGCAGTGACACACGCTCAGCAGAGTACACACAGCATTAGTTGAAGAAGTAACTGGAGCGTGATCTGCATTTAAGAACAAAAAAAAATATCTCACAGACTGCAGTGAACACTGAAACACAACTGTTCACTATCTCTGAAAGGCTCCTTTCTGTACTTCTATAGTGTTTGCAACCAATGTATTGGATACGGATGGAAGCACGTCACACTATAATTTCAATTGAATGGAGCAGCAAGAATTACACTAAAGAAAAAAATAAGTCTGTGAGTGACACGTGCAGATGCCTACAAACAGCGTTGGATGCAGAGCAAACTGCAGGTCACCTGCACGCACACACACACCTTGCAGAGCTGTGAAAACAACACTGCAAGGCAAAAGGAAGCTTTACACAGCGGTTGGTAAACTAGCCTGCCTAAAGCACAGTACACAAAATCGCAATCTCTAACTGTCCCTCAGAGTCAGCAGAGCAGCGTTCTGTCCCTATCTGAATTCACAGCACAGTGACGCTAAAATGGCGGCGGCGCCTTTTATAGTGCATTCTGACATCATTTCAGCATCCAATCACAGCCATGCCATTAGTTAACATGACCGCAGCAGTACAGGATGTGCCCACACTTCTTAGGATTCCTCATTGGCTGACTAAAATCACATTGCCTCTCAAAGAATTATGGGAACTTCCGATTCCGGTATACGATATATGGAAAATATCGGAACTAAGTATCTAAAGTCTGATACAGCAAATATCAGCCGATACCCGATACTTGCGGTATCGGAATGCTCAACTCTACTCCTGAGTATACACAACTGAAGATAGAGGAGGCATAAGGCAGGCAAATAAGTGTAATGCACCCTACATGAGATGGCACACTGGACCGGGACACAATTTATCTGTGGGGTGCCAGGGCGTGGGAACGCAGTGCCTTGACCATGACTACCATCCTGTGCACCTTACAGCTTCTTATAATCAAAGAAATATGTCAGGAACTGGGGGTGTGAGGTTGCCCCCAGTTGTCAGGGATCTTTTGCCCCCCCTTACCCTCAGGTCAGTTAGGGAATTACACCTAAGTTAGGTAGTCGCCAGAAGGGCCGCCTTGCCATGTACTGGCTCTTGGGCACTCTGCAGTGAGGACGATATGTATATCCCAGTTTCAGGGTGGGTAATACACACATAAAACCTCCATTCCGTCACTGCCAGAAGTCTCCCAAATACCTCAGAACACTTTGCTGCCACCAGCTCCTTGTTTGACATTAAAATTAATATCGGATCCATATGGTAGCGTAATTAGAGCGGGGGTCGTGGTGATATGTTTATAGAGCAAGTAAAAATAAAAATAGTAATTTTATAGGTTACAGTATATACAGCAATTACAAAATAAAATGGAATAAAATAAGAAACTTACACATCTCAGTCAATGACACGCCGTGTGGAGGAGGGGGAAGGGGACCTCCCCAGAGCAACAAGTCAAAATGCACAGCTTTCCGTAGCCGATTCCCCGGGCAAAAGCCTCAAAAAGCCCTCCCTTGACCCATCCTCTGTGTTTAGCTATCGCCCAATACCACTTCTCCCTTATGCCTCAAAACTACTCGAACAGCATGTCCATCTTGAACTGTCCTCCCACCTCTCCTCCTGCTCCCTCTTTGACCAGATACAATCTGGCTTCTGACCGCATCACTCAACTGAAACAGCCCTAGCTAAAGTCACCAATGACCTACTAACCACCAAGAACAAGCGACACTACTCTGTCCTCCTCCTACTGGACCTGTCTTCTGCCTTTGACACTGTAGACCATTCCCTCTTGTTACAGATTCTCTCATCTCTTGGCATCACATGTAAAGCGCCATGGAATAAATGGTGCTATAAAAATAAATATTAATAATAATAATAATAATAATAATCAGATGGACAAGTCAAAGACTCTCTTTACAGCATCACTAATAAAACAGCTATAAAAAGATATAAAAAACTGTATTTATATCTTCACAATAGAACAGTGAATTAGTTGTTGAATCAGAGTTTATTAATCATGTTCATCAGGAGTCAATGTATTTTCTGATTTAATGGCTGATATTAATAAATTATTCTACATTTAACGAAAAACATCCCAAGTACAATGTATGAATTAAAATGATAATAATGATTATGTGTAGAGATGAGCGACTTTGCCTTTTTTAGGGTCGAGTCAGGTTTCATGAAACCCGACTTTCTCAAAAGTCGAGTCGAATGAAATTGGCCGCCTATTGGGAAAAGTCGGGGGTCCGACTGAAACACGAAACCCAATGCAAGTCAATGGGGAAGCAAAGTTGGCAGGGAGTGGAGGACAGTAAACACACCTACAGTGCCCATTTCAATGCCAACAACATCAGTTATTATTACTTAAGCTTGGCAACCTTAATTACTTTATAATAATAGTTACGCATTGAAAACTGGGGGTTATTTGGTTAAACTTGTGGGGGGAGTTGGGCTGGCTCCCGGTTTTCGTGTGCCCCGGCCAAAGAGTGTCAGTGGGCCCCTTTAACACATACCACAATTCATGATGCTCTGATACGGCACAGAAATATAGGTATAGTACAATGAAAAATAGCAAAATGAAGAAAAAAATCTAGCTCCATGATAAAGTGAAAAAGTAGATCTTTATTCACTTGATATATCAAGCATAGAGGATAAAAGTATCAGCATAGATAGCAGCAAAAAAATGCGTTATCAAAGCATTTCTGGTGCCATGACTAAGGGTGCTGCAACACCAGAAACGCGTTGATAACGCATTTTTTTGCTGCTATCTATGCTGATACTTTTATCCTCTATGCTTGATATATCAAGTGAATAAAGATCTACTTTTTTACTTTATCATGGAGCTAGATTTTTTTTTTACTTTATCGTGGAGCTGGATTTTTTTCTTCATTTTGCCATGTTATACGTCTGACACAAAGGCTCCGTGCTCCGATCCCTGAGATGTTATACTGGTGAGCTGGACTTTATTTTATTACAATGAAAAATACTTGACTTCTTACATGACATGACTGATATATATGTTAAAATCTACAATAGCTCAAAAACCGGACAGTATATTCCTCCATATAGTATTATGGCCACCACATGTGCGCTATACAGAATATTGCTCCATACATAATTGGTCCCATATAATGCTCCATACAGTATATGATGAGCTCCACATACTGCTCCAGTATATGATAGTCCCCATATAATGTGCCATAAAGTATACGACGGTCCCCATAGAGTACAATGAGCCCCACATATTGCTCCATACAGTATAATGAGTCGCATATAAAGCTCCATACAGTATTTGATGGGCCCCATATATTGCTCTATACAGAATGGGCTCCATATAATGCTCCATACAGAATAGGCCCCATATGTGCCTCATATGATGCTCCATACCCTATATGATACCCCATAAATAATGAACTCCATATGATTCTCCAGTATATGATGGGCCCCATGGATGATGCTCCAGTGTCTTATGGGCCAAAATAATGCTCCATATGTTAGGGGTCGAGTTCCCGCTTCTGCACAAGGGGAATCTCGAGCCATCCCTGCTGCGGTCTCCCATCCGTCTCCGGCCGCAGTGGACTCTGCTCAGCTTAGACGTCGGTCCCAGCATCTCGCCCAGTCTAACATTGTGCAGAGGATTACTGCTACTCCTCCAGGCTCTGCTATTGTAGCCAGTACTGGTTAGCGGCGAGCAGACGTCTTTAGGACAAAGTCCTTGCTTTCCCCTGCTGAGCATGCCCAGAGTAAGATCTCTCATTGGAGATCAGGGGTCACATGCTCAGGTACTGCAGCAGCTTCTATTGGTCCGCCAGGAAGGTCCTGAAACCACTTGTGTTCTGGAGCAATTTCCTATTGGTCCTTATCTGGCAGGCCCTGTAGTTGCTACTATAAAAGGGTGGCATGGTCGTGCCGCCATGCGCTAGTATCAATCACATGTGCTTTGCGCCAGGGTGATCTTGCACGCATGTGTTAGGGCTCGGCTGAAATAAGCCCCTAGAATACCGGCACCTCCGGTGAGGAGATTGTATGCACGTGTTTAGGGCTCGGCTGAAATAAGCCCATAGAATACCGGCTTCTCCGGTGAGGAGATTGTATGATTGCGTTGCTGATTGCGCTACTACGGACTGCTGTCCGCACAGCAGTTGTCTGTGCATACCTGTGGAGTTAACAGTAAACAGTCCATATTTCTGTGTTTCTACCTTAGCGACTCTGTGGCGTAACAGAGTTCGCTGATACCGCCTTATAGGGCCACAGTGTCCCTAGTTGAGACTCTGTGAAGAAACAGAGTTCGCCATACCGCCATCCTACTAGCATCAGGCTCTGCCTGCACGGTGGACCCCGGGCTGCGAACGCACTTATTATTTATACTTATTTTGTGCGTTCCGCCAGCCCTAACATAATACTAGCGCCAGGGTCTGGCTAGTAAAATGGCGGACGATCAGCATCTACTGCAGGACATCCAGCAGCTGGAGGGTAGGTTGGCGGCTCTTGAGCGCACAACCTCAGCTGTGGATGTTACCACAGTCGCTGTTCAGGCTGCTAGCGTGGCTGCAGCCAGTGTGTCCACTGCCACCTCTGTCCCCACATTATCCCACCTCCCACTTCCAGACAAGTTTGCTGGTGACAGCAAGCAATGTCGGGGATTCGTGAGTCAGTGCTCTATACAACTCGAGCTTCTGGCTGCACTTTTCCCCACGGATCGGGCACAAGTTGGCTTTTTAATATCTCTTCTGTCGGGCAGAGCGTTGGAGTGGGCCACCCCGCTGTGGGAGCGTGACGACCGTGTGGTGCAGAGTGCTCTCATTTTCTGGAAGCTCTATAAAAGGTCTTTCTAGGACCTCAGGTCACCCACGATGTGGCGCTCCAACTCCTGGCAAGTTCACAGGGTTCGTCCTTGGTCAGCTGTTTTGCTGTCCAATTTCGGACTCTGTCCTCGGAGTTGGACTGGCTAGATAAAGTCCTCATTCCCGTTTTTTGGAGAGGACTAGCGGGCCATGTGAAAGACGCCTTGGCTACCAGGGAGATTCCCACCACACTGGAGAAGCTTATCGCCATATCTACCCGCATCGACCTCTGTTTTCACGAGCGGAGGTTGGAGCGGTCCCAGTGTAGGCAGAGGTTCCGGCTGGCTCCCACCTTCGCCAGACCTCTGGAATCTTTCAGCCAGGTGCCCGACTCCCATGAGTCCGTGGAGGTTTCTTGAGCAGGACGTAAGTCCCGGGCTGCTCGAGTACCCGTGGTCTGTAACATCTGCCAGCAGTTAGGACATTATGCCAGCAAATGTCCACAGCGGTCAGGAAAACGGTCGCGTCTAGTGATTTTGGGAGGAGGTTCACTAGACACTGCGGCATTTTCCACCAAGTTGTCCTTTAAGCGGACAATTACTGTAGGTTCATCCACTCTCACCGCCGAGCTCTGTGTGGATTCTGGAGCCGAGGGGAATTTCATGTCCTCTGCCTTTGCTCTCCGCCACACTATACCTCTGGTGATGCTCGCCAAACCGGTGACTATGCATGTAGTGAATGGATCGACTCTGCCCTCACAAATCACCCACCAGACTATCCCTCTCACGTTGTCTATGTCCCCTTCCCATCAGGAGAGTATTTCCTTTCTTGTCCTGCTCGAGGGAATAGACGAGGTGTTGCTGGGAGTACCTTGGCTCCGTCACCACTCTCCACATATAGAGTGGTCCTCTGGGAGGATACTGGGTTGGGGTGATTCATGTAGAGGCAGGTGTGTCAGGGAGTGCATTCAGGTTACCACCACAGATACCCGTAGATCTCACTTCTCTCCCCCAGTGTTATTGGTCATACGCAGACGTTTTATCCAAGAAGGCGTCGGAGACTCTTCCGCCTCATCGCCCCTACGACTGTCCTATTGATCTCTTGCCTGGAGCAGAACCTCCTCGGGGAAGAGTCTATCCCCTCTCGCTTCCTGAGACGGGGCCATGTCCCAGTATATTCAGGAGAATCTGGCAAGAGGGTTCATTAGGAAGTCGGTGTCACCAGCAGGGGCGGGGTTCTTCTTCGTGCAAAAGAAGAACGGAGAATTACGTCCATGTATTGACTACAGGGGTCTTAACGCCATCACCGTCAAGAATAAGTACCTGTTGCCCCTAATCTCTGAGCTCTTTGATAGGCTCCGAGGAGCAAGGGTATTTACCAAGCTAGATCTACGTGGTGCCTATAATCTAATTCGCATCCGTGAGGGGGACGAGTGGAAGACAGCTTTTAATACCAGGGATGAGCATTATGAATACCTGTTGATGCCCTTCGGGCTCTGTAATGCTCCTGCTGTGTTCCAAGACTTTGTTAATGACATCTTCCGGGATATGCTTTCCACCTCTGATATTCTTATCTTTTCACCAGATATAGACTCTCACCGGAGGGATGTCAACAAAGTCTTCGACCTTTTACGGGCAAACTCCCTCTATGCCAAGCTGGAGAAATGTGTGTTTGAGCAGGAGTCCTTACCTTTCCTGGGCTATATCATCTCCGCCCAGGGATTGGCTATGGATCCTGACAAACTACAGGCTGTAATGGACTGGCAAGAACCCCATTCTCTTAAAGCGGTGCAGTGCTTTATGGGGTTCATTAATTATTATCGTCAGTTCATCCCCCATTTCTCGACTTTGGTAGCTCCCTTGGTAGCCCTCACCAAGAAGGAAGCAAATCCCAAGTTGTGGTCTGAGGAGGTCTCCAAGGCGTTCTCTTCCATCAAGTCGCATTTTGCCAGTGCTCCCATATTACATCGCCCTGATGTTGATAAGCCGTTTATTTTAGAGGTGGGCGCCTCTACTGTTGGTGCTGGAGCAGTCCTTTATCAAAAGGATGCTCAAGGTCGGAAGCATTCCTGCTTCTTCTTTTCTAAGACCTTTACACCAGCAGAGAGGAATTATTCCATCGGGGACAGGGAGTTGCTGGCTATGAAGTTGGCCTTCTCTGAGTGTAGATTGTCTGATTGCATTGCTGATTGCGCTACTACGGACTGCTGTCCGCACAGCAGTTGTCTGTGCATACCTGTGGAGTTAACAGGACACAGTCCATATTTCTGCGTTTCTACCTTAGCGACTCTGTGTCGTAACAGAGTTCGCTGATACCGCCATATAGGGCCACAGTGTCCCTAGTTGAGACTCTGTGAAGAAACAGAGTTCGCCATACCGCCATCCTACTAGCATCAGGCTCTGCCTGCACGGTGGACCCCGGGCTGCGAACGCACTTATTATTTATATTTATTTTGTGCGTTCCGCCAGCCCTAACACCATATATAATGGGCCCCATTTATAATGCTCCATTGTATAATGGTCCCCTTAAATGCTGCTCCAGTGTCTGTCTTACCCCTTTTAGAATGCTCCAGTATATGATGGGCCCCATGTATGCTGCTCCAGTGTCTGATCTGCCCCATTTCGAATGCTCAAGTATATGATGGGCCCCATGGATGATGCTCCAGTGTCTTATGGGCTAAAATAATGCTTCATATATAATGGGCCCCATTTATAATGTTCCATTGTATAATGGTCCCCGCAAATGCTGTTCCAATGTCCGTTTTCCCCCTTTTAGAATGCTCCAGTATATGATGGGCCCCATGGATGCTGCTCCAGTGTCTGATCTGCCCCATTTAGAATGCTCCAGTATATGATGGGCCCCATGGATGATGCTCCAGTGTCTTATGGGCTAAAATAATGCTCCATATATAATGGGGCCCTTTTATAATGCTCCATTGTATAATGGTCCCCGTAAATACTGCTCCAGTGTCTGTTTTCCCCCTTTTAGAATGCTCCAGTATATGATGGGCCCCATGGATGCTGCTCCAGTGTCTGATCTGCCCCATTTAAATGCTCCAGTGTATGATGGGCCCCATGGATGATGCTCCAGTGTCTGATCTGCCCCATTTAGAATGCTCCAGTGTATGATGGGCCCCATGGATGATGCTCCAGTGTCTGATCTGCCCCATTTAGAATGCTCCAGTATATGATGGGCCCCATGGATGATGCTCCAGTGTCTTATGGGCTAAAATAATGCTCCATATATAATGGGCCCCATTTATAATGCTCCATTGTATAATGGTCCCTGTAAATGCAGCTCCAGTGTCTGTTTTCCCCCTTTTAGAATGCTCCAGTATATGATGGGCACCATGGATGATGCTCCAGTGTCTTATGGGCCAAAATCATGCTCCATACAGTATATACTGTGCCCCATTATTAATGATCCAGTGTATAATGGGCCCCGTAAATGCTGCTCCAGTGTCTGATGTCCCCCATTTAGAATGCTCCAGTGTATGATGGGCCCTATCTTTGATGCTCAAGTATATGCTGGGCCCCATATATAATTCTCCAGCGTATAATGCTCCCCATATATTGCTCCAAACATTAAGGGTGAGTTTCCACGGTCAGGAAACGCTGCGTGTTTGGCGCTGTGCGCTGGCGCAGCGCCAAACACGCAGCGTCCAGATGTTACAGCATAGTGGAGGGGATTTCAAGAAATCCCGTCTCCACTATGCGTAACAATACGCAGGTGGCAAACCTGCGTAAACGGACATGCGGCGCGTCTTTTTAGACCGCAGCATGTCCTCGCGTATTGCGGCGACGGTGCGTCGCCGCAACATAATTAACACAGGGCTATGTAGCCCTGCGCTCTTTCCGGAGGTGTTCCGGAGGTGTCCTGAACACCTCCGGAAAGATCGCGCGTCAGAAAGGGGGCGGGGCTTAGACGGAGCGGAATTTCCGCTCCGTCCAAAGCGCTATGGTTCCGGACCGTGGAACCATAGCCTAAAAAAATGAAATACCTCTCCTCGCTGTGCACTGCTCTACTCTGGACTCCTCAGTGTCGCCATCTTACAGCTCTCTGCACTTGGACTGTTTTGGCAGAGGGCGTACAGACATGACGTCATCGCGCTCTCTAACCTGAATGTCACTGTCAGGAAACGCGGAAGACGTCACAGCAGTGGAGCATGGAGAGGTAAGTATTGCAAGTGCTGGAGCCCTGATCAAGCAGGGGGGCCGACTCATGGTCTACGGCACTGGCACAGGTCCACGCTTGCAAGTGCATGTTCATTAAATGTCTAAGCATGCAACTGGTATTCAAATTTCTGAGATTTTTCCCTCGGCTAAAGGTCCTTCTGCACTTCTTACAGAAAACCTTTGCCTCATCAATAGGATTTTGGTCAAAAAAGTGCCACACTGGACTCTTCCTACTATGGTATAAATTTTCAGGGCTTGCACAGAGTATTTTGACCATCTGGCCAAGCTGTCCTGCAACTCTTTTTGTTTTTTTAACACCTTTTTGGACTGCTACGGGCCTGCCAGAAAAATGTTGATGCCTGCTGCGGATCCTCCTCCTCTTCTGAGCTATTGCCAGCGGCACCCTCTTCCCCCAATGGATGCCAATCCGGGTCAACAACTGGGTCATCCATCACCTCCTCTTCAATTTCATCTGCACTTTCCTCTGTGTCACCTTGTAAGGTGGTATAGTATGTGGGAAGGGCACCTGAGATTCATCAGAGTCACATTCTGGCTCAGTAGACTGCGAGGGAAATGTAGTGCTCTGGGTGAATGTACCAGCAGAATCATCTAGCAGTGGCTGTGCATCAGTGCACTCGATCTCTGATTCATGTTGGGCTGGGTAACTCAGGATTTGACTTGATAACCCAGGCATGGTATGTGAAAAGAGCTCCATGGAGTAATCTGAAGTGTGGGCTGCCGCATCCTTCACTTTTGGTGGGGGTGAATCACATAAGGAAAGGTGTTGTTCCTGACCAGGAGCCTGCACTGACGACTCAGTGCTTGCAGTTTTTGAAACTTCAGAAGAGGAGGCGATAGAGCAGGAGGCTGTTTCGGCAATGTAAGCCAAAACCTGTTCCTGATGCTCCAGCTTTAAAAGCAGTTTACCTACTCCCAGTAAAGGGAGCCTTCCAGGCCTTCTTGAGCCAGACGATGACGCCGACTCAACACCTCCTGCCTTAGGTGCTATTGTGCTTATGGCACTTCCAGCAGATGCACCACCACCACCATCAGTACCAACTGGCCCCTCAAGCCCACGTCCACGGCCTCTTCCACCATACTTCCTCATTTATGTGAAAATGTACCCAAAATACCAGCAGATATATTGTTAGGGTCTGCGGAACACACCAGATAAATATAAATAGTGGGTGCGTTCGTAGCCCGGGATCCACCGTGCAGGCAGAGCCTGCTGCTAGTAAGATGGCGGTATAGGCGAACACTGTTACTTCACAGAGTCGCAAATATAAATATTGTGGCACTATATAGCGGTATAAGCGAACTCTGATACACCACAGAGTCACTGAGTGTAAGGTTCTTTGTCTCTTTTGACATGTTCCTTGAAACTCAGTTTTCCGTCGGCCATTTTGCTTTCTGTCTTTCTGCAGCTCTTGCCCTCAGTTAACCCCTTCCCGACCCATGACGCCACGTAGGCGTCATGAAAACCTGTGCCAATCCGACCCATGACGCCTATGTGGCGTCATGAAAGGATCTCGTCCCTGCGGGCCGGGAGACCGGGGTCACTCAAAGGTCACCCGACCCGCAGTTACAGGACCCTTTGTGCTTCACCACAGGGGGGTTGGCTTAACCCCCCGTGGCCACGATCGCTCTGATTGGCTGTTAAAAGTGAAACAGCCAATCAGAGCAATGTGTAATATTTCACCAATTTAATTGGTGAAATATTACAATCCAGCCATGGCCGATGCTGCAATAGCATCTGCCATGGCTGGAGACCGAGCCCTGACCCCCCCACACCGAGTCACGGCGGTGATCGGCCGCCGCCACCGAAAGATGGCAGCGATCGGTCACCGCCGTCACTTACAGCTCCCCTCCTCTTTTGGTCCACTGCCCCCACTTCCTATCCCCCCCCCAGCCTTCCGACCCCCTACTCACCTCTCCCGATCCACCGATGTCCCACGATCGGGCCCGGCGTCCGCCCGGGCCTCTTCATGGGCGCCGCCATATTGGAAAATGGCGGGCGCATGCGCAGTGCGCCGCCGGCCGGCGCATGCGCAGTGCGCCCCCCAGTGTTCAAAAATTTATTTTGATCACTGTGATAAACTGTCACAGTGATCAAAATAAAAAAAAGTAAATGAACCCCCCCTTTATCATAGGTAGGGACAAATAAAAAAAATAAAGAATTTTTTTTTTTTTCCTAGCGGATTTTGCTGCTGATCCGCAGCTGATTTTGCTGCGGATCCGCGGCGGATATCGCTGCTGATCCGCGGCGGATTTCGCTGCTGATCGCGGCGGATTTCGCTGTGATCCGCGCGGATTTCGCTGCTGATCCGCGGCGGATTTCGCTGCTGATCCGCGGCGGATTTCGCTGCTGATCCGCGCGGATTTCGCTGCGGATCCGCGACTGATTTCGCTGCGGATCCGCGACTGATTTCGCTGCGGATCCGCGACTGATTTCGCTGCGGATCCGCGACTGATTTCGCTGCGGATCCGCGGCGGATTTCGCTGCTGATCCGCGGCGGATTTCGCTGCTGATCCGCGGCGGATTTCGCTGCGGATCCGCGGCTGATTTCGCTGCTGATCCGCGGCGGATTTCGCTGCTGATCCGCGGCGGATTTCGCTGCTGATCCGCGGCGGATTTCGCTGCTGATCCGCGGCGGATTTCGCTGCTGATCCGCGACTGATTTTGCTGCTGATCCGCGGCTGATTATCTGCTGATTCATCTGCGCTAGCGGGTATAGCATAACGCGATCGTGTTATGCTATACCGTTACCAGCCGGTCAACGCTACGTGTTGAACGGGTGGTAAAACGCAATATGAACCCAGCCTTAGGGTTAGAACTAGGGTTAGGGTTAGCATTAGGGCTAAGGTTAGAATTACGGTTAGGGTTGGAATTTGGGTTAGGGTTGGAATTAGGGTTAGGCTTGTAGTTAGGTTTATGGTTAGAGTTGGGATTAGGGGTGTGTTGGGGTTAGGGTTATGATTAGGGTTTGTATTAGGGTTAGGTGTGTGTAGGCGTTAGGGGTGTGTTGGGGTTAGGGTTGGAGTTAGAATTGAGGGGTTTCCACTATTTAGGCACATCAGGGGGTCTCCATACGCGACATGGCGCCACCATTGATTCCTGCAAATTTTGCGTTCAAAAAGTCAAACAGTGCTCCCTTTATTCCAAGCCCCGACGTATGCCCAAACAGTGGTTTATCCCCACATATGAGGTATCAGCGTACTCGGGAAAAATTGCACAACAACTTTGGGGGTTCTAATTTCTCCTGTTAACATTGGGAAAAAAAATTGGGGACTAAAAATTATTTTTGTGGAAAAAAAATGATTTTATATTTTCACGGCTCTGCGTTATAAACTTCTGTGAAGGACTTGGAGATTCAAAGTGCTCACCACACATCTAGAGGAGTTCCTTGGGGGATCTAGTTTCCAAAATGGGGTCACTTGTGGGGAGTTTCTACTGTTTAGGCACATCAGTGACTCTGCAAACGTAACATGACGCCCGAAGACCATTCCATCAAGTGGGCATTTCAAAAGGTCACTACTTCCCATCCGAGCCCCGACGTGTGCCCATACAGTAGTTTTCTCCCACATATGGGATATCAGCATACTCAGGACAAGTTGGACAACAACTTTTGGGGTCTAATTTCTCATGTTACCCTTGCGAAAATAAAAAAAATTGGGGACTAAAAGATCCTGATTGTGGAAAAAATATGATTTTTTTATTTTCATGCCCGGGCGTTATAAACTTCTGTGTAGCCCTTGGGGGTTCAAAGTGCTCACCACACATCTAGATCAGTTCTTTGCGGTGTCTAGTTTCCAAAATGGGGTCACTTGTGGGGAGTTTCTACTGTTTAGGCGCATCAGGGCTCTGCAAACGTAACAAGATGCCCGCAGACCATTCCATCAAGTTGGCATTTCAAAGCGTCACTACATCCCTTCCGAGCCCTGACGTGTGCCCAAACAGTGGTTCCCCCCCACATATGGGGTACTAGCGTACTCAGGACAAACTGGACAACAACTTTCGGGGTCCAATTTCTCCTGTAACCATTGTGAAAATAAAAAATAGTGGGCTAAAAAATCATTTTTTGAGAAAAAAAAATGATATTTTATTTTCACGGCTCTGCGTTATAAACTTCTGTAAAGCACCTGGGGGTTCAAAGTGCTCACTATGCATCTAGATAAGTTCCTTAGGGCGTCTAGTTTCCAAAATGGGGTCACTTGTGGGGGAGCTCCAATGTTTAGGCACACAGGAACTCTCCAAATGCGACATGGCAACCGCTAAATATTCCAGCATATTTTCTATTCAAAAAGTCAAATGGCGCTCCTAACCTTCTGAGCCCTGCCGTGCGCCCAAACAGTGGTTTATGATCACAAATGAGGTATCTGTGTACTCAGGAGAAATTGCCCAACAAATTTTAGAATCCAATTTATACTGTTGCCCATGTGAAAATGAAAAAAACTGAGGCTAAAAGAAAATTTTTGTGAAAAAAAAGTACTTTCTTTTTTTACGGATCAATTTGTGAAGCACCTGGGGGTTCAAAGTGCTCACTATGCATCTAGATAAGTTCCTTAGGGGTCTAGTTTCCAAAATGGGGTCACTTGTGGGGGAGCTCCAATGTTTAGGCACACAGGGACTCTCCAAATGCGACATGGCAACCGCTAAATATTCCAGCATATTTTCCATTCAAAAAGTCAAATGGCGCTCCTTCCCTTCTGAGCCCTGCGTGCGCCCAAACAGTGGTTTATGACCACATATGAGGTATCTGTGTACTCAGGAGAAATTGCCCAACAAATTTTAGGATCCAATTTATACTGTTGCCCATGTGAAAATGAAAAAAACTGAGGCTAAAAGAAAATTTTTGTGAAAAAAAAGTACTTTCTTTTTTTTACGAATCAATTTGTGAAGCACCTGGGGGTTCAAAGTGCTCACTATGCATCTAGATAAGTTCCTTAGGGGGTCTAGTTTCCAAAATGGTGTCACTTGTGGGGGAGCTCCAATGTTTAGGCACACAGGGACTCTCCAAATGCGACATGGCAACCGCTAAATATTCCAGCATATTTTCCATTCAAAAAGTCAAATGGCGCTGCTTCCCTTCTGAGCCCTGCCGTGGCCCAAACAGTGGTTTATGACCACATATGAGGCATCTGTGTACTCAGGAGAAATTTCCCAACAAATTTTAGGATCCAATTTATACTGTTGCCCATGTGAAAATGAAAAAACTGAGGCTAAAAGAAAATTTTTGTGAAAAAAAAGTACTTTCTTTTTTTTACAGATCAATTTGTGAAGCACCTGGGGGTTCAAAATGATCACTATGCATCTAGATAAGTTCCTTAGGGGGTCTAGTTTCCAAAATGGGGTCACTTGTGGGGGAGCTCCAATGTTTAGGCACACAGGGACTCTCCAAATGCGACATGGCAACCGCTAAATATTCCAGCATATTTTCCATTCAAAAAGTCAAATGGCGCTGCTTCCCTTCTGAGCCCTGCCATGCGCCCAAACAGTGGTTTATGACCACATATGAGGTATCTGTGTACTCAGGAGAAATTGCCCAACAAATTTTAGGATCCAATTTATACTGTTGCCCATGTGAAAATGAAAAAACTGAGGCTAAAAGAAAATTTTTGTGAAAAAAAAGTACTTTCTTTTTTTTACAGATCAATTTGTGAAGCACCTGGGGGTTCAAAATGATCACTACGCATCTAGATAAGTTCCTTAGGGTGTCTAGTTTCCAAAATGGGGTCACTTGTGGGGGAGCTCCAATGTTTAGGCACACAGGGACTCTCCAAATGTGACATGGCAACCGCTAAATATTCCAGCATATTTTCCATTCAAAAAGTCAAATGGCGCTCCTTCCCTTCTGAGCCCTGCCGTGCGCCCATACAGTGGTTTATGACCACATATGAGGTATCTGTGTACTCAGGAGAAATTGCCCAACAAATTTTAGGATCCATTTTATCCTGATGCCCATGTAAAAATGAAAAAATTGATGCTAAAAGAAAATTTTTGTTGGAAAAATTAAAATGTCCATTTTTTCCTTACACGTTGCTTTAGTTCCTGTGAAGCACCTGAAGGGTTAATAATCTTCTTGAATGTAGTTTTGAGTAGCTTGAGGGGTTCAGTTTTTATAAAGGTGTCACTTTTGGGTATTTTCTGCCATATAGACCCTCAAAGTGACTTCAAATGTGAGGTGGTCCCTAAAAAAAATGGTTTTGTAAATTTTGCTGTAAAAATGAGAAATCACTGGTCAACTTTTAACCCTTATAACTTCCTAACAAAAAAAAATGTTGTTCCCAAAATTGTGCTGATGTAAAGTAGACATGTGGGAAATGTTATTTATTAACTATTTTGTGTCACATAACTCTCTAGTTTAACAGAATAAAAATTAAAAATTTGAAAATTACAAAATTTTCAAAATTTTCGCCAAATTTCCATTTTTTTCACAAATAAACGCAAAAATTATCGACTTAAATTTACCACTAACATGAAGCCCAATATGTCTCGAAAAAACAATCTCAGAATCGCTAGGATCCGTTGAAGCGTTCCTGAGTTATTACCTCATAAAGGGACACTGGTCAGAATTGCAAAAAATGGCAAGGTCTTTAAGGTCAAAATAGGCTGGGTCTTGAAGGGGTTAATATGGAGTTTCCAGTTTTCATGTTCCCGCCCTGATTCTCTCCCTCTTGCTTCTTAAGCAGCCTCAGCTGAACAATCAGTGCTCCTGAATCAAGCCTCAGTCAGCCTGTGACCTGACTCCTGGAAACCTAGGATTTTGGACTCCAGCTATTTCCTACTGAGGAACTTTGGAACACTTTTGGACTTTGGAAACCTGCTGTCTGGTGAATCCATGTTTGCAGAGGAATTACGGTACAGAGAAGAGATCCTGAACCTGCTTGGAGAGTTATTGTAGAGCTTGAAGTTACTCTGGCCTGCTGTGTTCTCCTGCCTCTGTTCCTGCAAACTGTGTGACCTTTTCTGCATGCTTGTATGAAGTAATACAAGTCATTTCATATCAACCTATGTCTCATGTGTTTTCCTCGCACCCAAGCACAAGACGCTATAGGAACTGTACACTATACATGACAAGATTCAGGAGCCAATGTTTAGTGTCTGCTGGGTCTGGGAAAGCCGTGTCTGCTGTGACTGTGGATATCAGATGTCCGTTTAATACCTTCTGTGATGACAGTGGTTGTGACTTCTCACAACCATTCCAGCACTTCTGCCTTAAAAGATCTGGAAGATGGAGGCCCGCATAAAGGAGCTTTGCGGAGTCACTGATACAATCCTTGCAGATATACAGACTATAAAGACCCGTTTTGCAAGCCTACAGGACCTCACTAATCATAATTTGCAAGTGTTTGGACAAACTACTCAGGAATTACGAGCCAGGATTGAGGCTCTAGAGGAACGAGTCCAGGCTCCTGCCATAACCCCGAGTTCTGGGATCCCCAAGTTACCTCCTTTTCGTTTTGGCGGTGAACGTGAGAAATTCAGGGGATTTATTAACCAATGCAATCTATTTTTCTCTGCACATGCTTCACAATTTCCCACTGAACGATCCACAGTGCTTACTATAATCATGTTGCTTACCAATAAGGCTTTGATGTGGGCAAACCCTCTGATTGAGACTGAGGATGATTGTTTGAATCACCTTGATGCTTTTATTTCAGCCATGGGGCAGGTGTTTGATGACCCAATCGAGGTGCAACAGCTGACGCAGCCATGTTAACTTTGCACCAAGGTAAGCGTTCAGTAGCCGAATATGCCTTGGATTTCAGGAGATGGGCTCTTGATACCACTTGGGACACTTCCGCCAAAAAATCTATTTTTCGGAAAGGGTTGTCTCCACTGATTAAGGATGAACTTGCTCGTGCCGACCTCCACTGCGTTAGGTGACTTTATTAACTATTGTATTCGTATTGATGCTCGTCTGACTGAACGCAGACAAGAGAGATGGTTCGAAAATAATCGCACTAACCTTTTCCTACCTCCCTCCTCAGCTAAGGAACCTTTGATGTAGATCACAGGGAACCAGAAACTGAACCCATGCAGGTGGATCTTTACAAGACGGGTTAGTGATGCACGCAAAGAACATCGTATAAAGGAAAATCTATGGTTTTACTGTGGTAAGTCAGGGCACTTCATTATAAACTGCCCCAGCCGTTCTCGTAAGACTACTGCAGCAGTCATTCACTGTGAGTGTTGCGAGAGGAGCTCTGTCATGTCCGAGCCTCAGACTCCAGAGGATCTGTGCAAGAGATCTTGATTTTTCGGACTTAAACTCTGTTAGTTCTGGGGACAATGACGGTATAAACGCTGCAATTTTTCAAGTTTCCTCAGCGGGTGTCCCAGTGAGTGGTTGTCAAAAGTCGAAATAATTACTCACCTTAGCTTCCTTTTCGACATCACATGATCTCGAGGGTGCGAGAACTCAGTTCTGGTAGTGGTCTTCTAGCTACTGGCGTATGTATTGACTCATCAGGATTGCGCAGAGATCGTTGGTAAACATTTAAGTATGGATAATCTCCTGTTGTAGACTCTGTACAACTGGGGCAGACGTTACAGTGAATGAATGAGCTCTGAACATCCAGTAACTCAGAATGGAAACTGTGGATGGCTCCCTGCTGACCTCTGGACCAGTGGATCAGGAAACAGAGCCTTTGAGGGTCCTTATGGGTAAAGATCATCAGGAGAAAATGTCTTTTATGCTTATCTCTTCTCCCCACTTTCCCATTATTCTAGGGCTACCATGGCTGCAGGCGCAGAATCCTACGATTAACTGGGAGACCAAGGAATTACACTTTCCGGAGAAACAGATGAGTCAAGGAGTTTCAGCTTGCTCTGTTCCTAAAGGAACCATGTCAGTCCCTGAACTACCAGCTGTATACCAGGACTATGTGGATTTATGTGACAAGAAGAACGCTGATCAGCTTCCTCCTCACCGTCCATATGATTGTCCAATCGAATTATTGCCTGGAGCCGAGATACCTTTTGGTAAGATCTACCCCTAGCGGGGCCCGAGCTAAAAGCTTTGAAGGACTACATAGATGAAAATCTAGCCAAAGGCTTCATACGCCCCTCTTCATCTCCCGCAGGTGCACCCATCTTCTTTGTGAAGAAGAAAGATGGATCTCTGAGACCCTGCATAGACTATAGGGAACTCAATAAGGTTACTATTAGAAACCGTTATCCATTGCCTTTAATCCCTGAGTTGTTGGAGAGAGTGCGGCACGCCAAAATTTTCTCTAAACTGGATCTCCGTGGGGCCTATAACTTGGTCCGTATTAGACCTGGGGATGAATGGAAGACTGCATTCAGGTCACGCTATGGACACTTCGAATATCTAGTTATGCTTTTTGGTCTGAGTACCGCCCCAGCCACTTTCCAACACTTGGTGAATGACATCTTCAGGGATCTCCTAGATACATTTGTGGTGATTTATCTGGATGATATTCTAATTTTTTCTAACTCCACAGAGGAACATCATGGACATGTGAGAATGGTCTTAGAACGCCTAAGACAAAACCATCTCTACATCAAACTTGAAAAGTGTGAATTCCATAGGACCGAAATTCAATTTCTGGGGTATGTACTATCTACGCAAGGGATTAGTATGGATGGAAGCAAGACCCAAGCCATCAAGGATTGGCCAATTCCTAGAAATGTGAAGGAGGTGCAGCGCTTCATCGGGTTTGCCAACTTCTATAGACGTTTCATTAGGAATTTCTCTGAGGTAGTGTCACCTATCACCCAACTTACCCGGAAACAGTCTAGGTTCTCCTGGACCCCGCAAGCTCAGGAAGCATTTTCCTGTTTAAAGGATAAATTTACCACCGCACCTATCTTAGTACATCCCAACCCCGAGCTTGCCTTCATAATAGAGGTGGATGCTTCAGACTGTGCCGTTGGAGCTATACTCTCTCAGAGAACAGGTGAGAAGAATGTCTTGCATCCTGTGCCTTCTTTTCCCAGCAGTTGTCTTCGGCTGAGAGGAACTACGATGTGGGCAATAGAGAATTGTTGGCCATTATTGCCGCCTTCAAGGAATGGAGACACCTTCTTCAGGGAGCTGCACAGCAAATAGTCGTCCTGACAGACCATCGTAACCTTGAATTTATCAGGTCGGCTAAGTGCCTGACTCCTCGCCAGGCTCGCTGGAATCTTTTCCTAAACCAATTTAATTTTGTAATTTCTTATAGACCAGGATCGCGCAATGGAAAGGCTGATGCACTCTCTAGGATTCATTCAGCAGAGACACGTCCACTTACTCCTACTAAGACTATTCTTCCTGACTCTAGATTCCTGGGGTGATTCATAATCAAGACCTACTTAAGGACATCAAGGAAGCATACCATGCGGATTCTTTGTTGGCTCAACCCCCAAGGGACGTAAGTCTTGTCTTTAAGAATGGTGGGTGGATTCAGGGACAACGTCTGTATATACCTGAAACAGTCAGATTGAGAGTATTGAAACTCATCCACGATTCCAAGATAGCCGGGCATAGGGGAATTCTAAAGACACAAGAATTTCTTTCTCGTTTCTTTTGGTGGCCCACTTACAGGAAAGATGTTTTAAACTATGTCACTTCATGTGAAGTCTGTGCAAGATGCAAAACACCTCGCTCCTCACCAACTGGTCTGTTACAACCTCTTCCCACCCCGTCCGCCCGTGGGGATCCATTTCTATGGACTTCATTGTGGAGTTACCAACCTCTCAAGGGAAGAACACCATTCTAGTGGTGGTTGATCGTCTAACAAAGGCAGCTCATTTTATCCCTTGTGTCGGCTTACCCACTGCAAAACAGACATCAGACTTGTTGATTAAGAATGTGTTTCGCTTACATGGAGTACCGGATGAGGTCATTTCGGATCGAGGGGTGCAATTCACTTCAAGGTTTTGGCAAAATTTCTGTGCCGCATTGATATAGGAAAGATGTGTATCTTCGTACCGTGTTAGCCAGTAGATAGAAAAATATTTAGACTTGAGAGTCCTCAGTGGTTGATACCTTTTAATGGCTAACTGAAAAGATGGTAACAAATTGCAAGCTTTCGAGACTACTCAGGTCTCTTCATCAGGCATAGACTAATACAACATCTGAAGAATCACATATTTATACACAAAATAGCACAGAAAAAATGCAATAGGTAGGACAAGTGACATGAAGCAGAACTGTCATTATGGCAGAGGGATTAACATAAATATGACTAGTTCATAGATAAGGAGTGAAGGTTTTATTACCCTCTGATTGGGGTCTGGTATTGTGTTGTGATGACCCTAAAAGGTCAGGGAGGCAGATTCCTTAATTGTTGTAGAACGACATAAAACTCTGGGATATATTCATCCCAGCACTAAGAGTGTCAAAGGTCATCATAAGTTTATATTCCCAGACTTTTCTATCCTTCTCAGATTTGAAGTTAGATTTTAATACAAGTAATTCCATATCTGTCATGCTATGACGGGCATACAAAAGTGTTTGGCCACAGGTAAATCCATTCTTTTTTCTCTTATCGGTGTGGCGATGAGAATTCATCCTTGTTCTCAGTTTTTGCCCGGTCTCCCCCACATACAGACCCCCAGTTGGACATTTAGTACATATAATTAGGTACACCACATTAGATGTGATGCAGCTGAAAGTACCTGGTATCTTGTAGTCCTGATGGGAGTTGGGGATCTTTATCCTGTCCGTGGTCATTATAGATGTACAGGTCTTGCATTTCTTTTGTCTGCAAGGAAAGGTTCCTGCAGCTGTTGGGGAGGACAGGGAGCTTCTGACAATGATGCTTCTTAGATTTGGGGGCTGCCTAAAACATAGTAGTGGGGGGTCTGGAAATAGGATTGTAATCGGGCATCTTTTTGTAGTAAAGGTTGTAGTTTCCGTGCAGCTCCCCTTAGCATCTCCAGACTTGGATTGTAGGTGACCACTAGAGGCACCCGGTTATTTTCTTCTTTAGCTTTGTAATGTAGCAGGTGATTCCTTGATTTCTGGTGGCTCTTGTAATTTGGTTTTCAATTGTTCTTGGATGGTAGCCCTGGTTCAAAAAAGTCTTTCTGAGGCGACCAAGGTGTTCATCTCTATCCATGGGGTTGGAACATATACGGTTGTATCTGATGGCTTGGCTGTAGACAATAGAGTTTTTTATGTGTTTAGGATGGAAACTGTCCCATTTAAGATATGTTGGACGGTCGATTGGCTTCTGATACAGGGATGTCTCTATTTCATTGTTCTTTAGCTTAATGGTGGTGTCTAAAAAGTTAATTCAGTGCTGGAGTAGTTAAGTGTTAAGTTGATGGTGGGATGAAATTGATTGAACTGTTCATGGGAACGTCTTTAGCTGTTGTTCAGACTCCGTCCAGATGATTAAAATGTCATCAATGTAGCGGTAGTAGGCCCGAGGCCTGATGGGGCAGGAGGACAAAAATTGCTTTCAAGCTTGGCCATGAAAAGATTTGCATACTGTGGAGCCATTTTACTTCCCATAGCTGTGCCAGTCTCCTGAAGATAAATCTTGTTGTCAAATTCGAAGTAATTGTGGGTGAGGATGAATTTTGTGAGTTTCACCACAGAATCGCATCATTCCCGGTGTTTCCATGAAGACTTTGCAGGCATTTAATCCATCCTGGTGTGGGATTTAGAGTACAAAGATTCCACATCCATGGTGGCCAGGATGGTTCTTCTGGTAGAGAACCTATTGCTGCTAGTTTA
>JARQOD010010581.1:0-26804 GCA_033576555.1 Oophaga sylvatica | reverse complement strand
TTTGTATAGATGGCCTAATAGAATGAGTACCACACACTGCTACTATGCCCACAATTATTGTCCAGGCAAGATGCAGATAAAAATTATTAGGAATTTGAACGCTGGTGGAGCCTAATTTAAATGGCCTAATAGAATGAGTACCACACACTGCTACTATGCCCACATTTATTGTCCAGGCAAGATGCAGCTAAAAATTCATTTTTATTTGAACGCTGGAGGAGCTTTGTATAGATGGCCTAATAGAATGAGTACCACACACTGCTACTATGCCAACAATTATTCTACAGGCAAGATGCAGATAAAAATTTGTATTTATTTGAACGCTGGTGGAGCTTTGTATAGATGGCCTAATAGAATGAGTACCACACACAGATACTATGCCCACAATTATTCTACAGGCAAGATGCAGATAAAAATTCATATTTATTTGAACGCTGGTGGAGCTTTGTATAGATGGCCTAGTAGAATGAGTACCACACACTGCTACTATGCCCACAATTATTCTACAGGCAAGATGCAGCTAAAAATTCATATTTATTTGAACGCTGGAGGAGCTTAGTATAGATGGCCTAATAGAATGAGTACCACACACTGCTATTTTGCCCATAATTATTGTCCAGGCAAGATGAAGATAAAAATTTGTACTTATTTGAATGCTGGTGGAGCTTTGTATAGATGGCCTAATAGAATGAGTTCCACACACTGCTACTATGCCCACAATTATTGTCCAGGCAAGATGCAGATAAAAATTATTAGGAATTTGAACACTGGTGGAGCTTAGCATAGATGGCCTAATAGAATGAGTACCACGCATTGCTACTATGCCCACAATTATTGTCCAGGCAAGATGCAAATAAAAATTCGTATTTATTTGAACGCTGGTGGAGCTTTGTATAGATGGCCTAATAGAATGAGTACCACACACTGCTACTATGCCCACAATTATTCTACAGGCAAGATGCACCTAAAAATTCATATTTATTTGAACGCTGGAGGAGCTTAGTATAGATGGCCTAATAGAATGAGTACCACACACTGCTACTATGCCCTAAATTATTGTCCAGGCAAGATGCAGCTAAAAATTCATATTTATTTGAATGCTGGTGGTGGTGGAGCTTTGTATAGATTGCCTAATAGAATGAGTACCACAAACTTCTACTATGCCCACATTTATTGTCCAGGCAAGATGCAGATAAAATTTCATATTTATTTGAACGCTGGTGGAGCTTAGTATAGATGGCCTAATAGAATGAGTACCACACATTGCTCCTATGCCCACAATTATTATCCAGGCAAGATGCAGCTAAAAATTCATATTTATTTGAACGCTGGAGGAGCTTAGTATAGATAGTCTAATACAGACCTGGGCAAAGTGCGGCCCGCGGGCCACATCCGGCCCTCTGGCTGTCTCAGTCCGGCCCGCAGACCGAGACAGCCGTAGGGCTGAAAACCTGAGGTCCGCCGGCCGTACCGTGCCCCGCCGCTCGCTTTCTCCCGCAGTCAGCATTGGTGGAGGAGGGGCCTCCAGCCACTTCCTCCACCAATCAGCGTGTGAAACAGCTGACGCGATTATGTCATGCCATCACGTCAGCTGTGAACCGCCGGAGAGTCAGCGCTTCGGAGACAACAACAGAAGCAGGGCGCCTGGGAACAGGACCGAGGTGAGTATGTGATGTTTTTTTTTTATGTGTATGAATATGGGGGTGAACATGGGGATTCTATGGGGTGAACATCGGGATTCTATGGGGGTGGACATGGGGATTCTATGGGGGTGGACATGGGGATTCTATGGGGGTGACATGCTGCTCATGGGGAGGCTATGGAAAGACTGTATACTGTCATGCAATATATGGGGAGGCTGTGTGGGGCTCAGTCAGTATATGGGAGGCTCTGTTGTGGGGGCCCTCATTCAGTATGTGGAGAGACTGTGGGGCTCTTGCTGTATATAAGAAGGCTGTGTTGGGCTCATGCTGTATATATAATGAAGGCTGTGTGGGGCTCATGCAGTTTATGAGAAAGCTGTGTGGGGCCTCACAGTATATGGGGAAACTGGGGCTCATGCAGTACATGAGGAGGCTGTGTGGGGCTCATGCCGTACATGGGGAGGCTGTGTGGGGCTCATGCCGTACATGGGGAGGCTGTGTGGGGCTCATGCCGTACATGGGGAGGCTGTGTGGGGCTCATGCCATACATGGGGAGGCTGTGTGGGGCTCATGCCATACATGGGGAGGCTGTGTGGGGCTCATGCCGTACATGGGAAGGCTGTGTGGGGCTCATGCTGTACATGGAGAGGCTGTGTGGTGCTCATGCCGTACATGGGGAGGCTGGGTGGGGCTGATGCCTTATATAGGTAGATTGTGTGGGGCTCATGCCGCATATATGGAGTCTTTGTGGGCTCATGCTGTATATGGGGAGGCTATGTGGTGCTCATGCCACATATAGGGAGGCTGTGTGGGGCTCATGCCTCAGATGTAGTAGGATGTGTGAGGCTCATGCTGCATATGTAGTAGACTGTATGAGGCTCATGCTGTATTTAAGGGCTGTGGGGGGGTTCAAAGATATATAGGGGATGTCAGCATACTTAATTATGCTCAATATTAAGTGATACAATTAATATTAATAAATTATATTGAGTAGAATTAATTTTGAGCTATTAGTTCGGCCCTCCACAACAGTCATGGTCTCTCATGTGGCCCCTCGGGAAAATTAATTGCCCACCCTGGTCTAATAGAATGAGTACCACACACTGCTACTATGTCCTTAATTACTATCCAGGCAAGATGCAGCTAAAAATTCATATTTATTTGAACGCTGGTGGAGCTTTGTATAGATGGCCTAATAGAATGAGTACCACACACTGCTACTATGCCCACAATTATTCTACAGGCAAGACGCAGATAAAAATTATTAGGAATTTGAACGCAGGTGGAGTTTAGTTTAGATGGCCTAATAGATTGAGTACCACAGACTTCTACTATGCCCACAATTATTCTAAAGGCAAGATGCAGCTAAAAATTCATATTATTTTAATGCTGGTGGAGCTTTGTATAGATGGCCTAATAGAATGAGTACCACGCACTGCTACTATGCCAACAATTATTCTACAGGCAAAATGCAGATTAAAATTCGTATTTATTTGAACGCTGGTGGAGCTTTGTATAGATGGCCTAATAGAATGAGTACCACACACTGCTACTATGCCCACAATTATTGTCCAGGCAAGATGCAGCTAAAAATTCATTTTTATTTGAACGCTGGTTGAGCTTTGTATAGATGGCCTAATAGAATGAATACCACACACTGCTACTATGCCCACAATTATTCTACAGGCAAGATGCAGCTAAAAATTCATATTTAATTGAGCGCTGAAGGAGCTTTGTATAGATGGCCTAATAGAATGAGTACCACACACAGATACTATGCCCACAATTATTGTCCAGGCAAGATGCAGATAAAAATTTGTATTTATTTGAACGCTAGTGGAGCTTTGTATAGATGGCCTAATAGAATGAGTACCACACAAGATACTATGCCCACAATTATTCTACAGGCAAGATGCAGATAAAAATTCATATTTATTTGAACGCTGGTGGAGCTTTGTATAGATGGCCTAATAGAATGAGTACCACACACTGCTACCATGCCCTAAATTATTGTCCAGGCAAGATTTAGATAAAAATTCGTATTTATTTGAATGCTGGTGGAGCTTTGTATAGATGGCCTACTAGAATGAGTACCACACACTGCTACTATGCCCACAATAATTCTACAGGTAAGATGCAGATAAAAATTCATATTTATTTGAATGCTGGTGGAGCTTTGTATAGATGGCCTAATAGAATGAGTACCACACACTGCTACTATGCCCACAATTATTGTCCAGGCAAGATGCAGCTAAAAATTCATTTTTATTTGAACGCTGGTTGAGCTTTGTATAGATGGCCTAATAGAATGAATACCACACACTGCTACTATGCCCACAATTATTCTACAGGCAAGATGCAGCTAAAAATTCATATTTAATTGAGCGCTGAAGGAGCTTTGTATAGATGGCCTAATAGAATGAGTACCACACACAGATACTATGCCCACAATTATTGTCCAGGCAAGATGCAGATAAAAATTTGTATTTATTTGAACGCTGGAGGAGCTTTGTATAGATGGCCTAACAGAATGAGTACCACACACTGCTACTATGCCAACAATTATTCTACAGGCAAGATGCAGATAAAAATTTGTATTTATTTGAACGCTGGTGGAGCTTTGTGTAGATGGCCTAATAGAATGAGTACCATACACTGCTACTATGCCCTAAATTATTGTCCAGGCAAGATGCAGCTAAAAATTCATATTTATTTGAACGCTGGTGGAGCTTTGCATAGATGGCCTAATAGAATAAGTAGCACACACTGCTGCTATGCCCTCAATTATTCTACAGGCAAGATGCAGATAAAAATTATTAGGAATTTGAACGCTGGTGGAGCCTAATTTAAATGGCCTAATAGAATGAGTACCACACACTGCTACTATGCCCACAATTATTGTCCAGGCAAGATGCAGCTAAAAATTCATTTTTATTTGAACGCTGGTTGAGCTTTGTATAGATGGCCTAATAGAATGAATACCACACACTGCTACTATGCCAACAATTATTCTACATGCAAGATGCAGATAAAAATTCGTATTTATTTGAACGCCGGTGGAGCTTTGTATAGATGGCCTTATAGAATGAGTACCACACACTGCTACTATGCCCTAAATTATTGTCCAGGCAAGATGCAGCAAAAAATTCATATTTATTTTAACGCTGGTGGATGTTAGGGTTCGATTTCCCGCTGCTGCACAAGGGGAGTCTCGAATCCGTCCCACTGCGGTCTCCCTTTCATCTCCAGCCGCAGTGGAGCCTGCTCAGCAGAGACGTCGGTCCAGGCATCTTGCCCACTCGACTACTGGGCAGTGACTTCCTGCTGCCTTTCCTGGATCTGCTATTATAGCCAATGCTGGAGCAGACGTCTTTGGGACAAAGTACTGCATTTTCCCTTCTGAGCATGCCCAGAGTGAGATCTCTCATTGGAGATCAGGGGTCACATGCTCAGGTACTGCAGCAGCTCCTATTGGCCCGCCAGGAAGGCCCTGTTACTACTAGTCTTCTGGAACAGGTTTCTCATTGGTCCTTGTTCCTGGAAGGTCCTGTAGCTGTTGCTATAAAAGGGTAGCATGGCTGGGCCGCCATGCGCTAATATCAACCATTGTATGCTATGCGCCAGTATGGTCATGCGTGTGTGTGGTTAGGGACCCGGCTGAAATAAGCCACTAGAATACCGACTTAATCGGTGAGGAGTTTGGTGTGCTAGCTGGTCAGGGTCGGTGTCCTAGATGCCCTAGATTACCGGCATAACCGGTGAGGAGTTTGATTGCCGTATTCAGGGTCTGGCGTTCAGACGCCATAGATTGCGGGTGACTCCCGCGAGGACATTAGTGCATGACCACGTATTATGCTCGCTAGCAATTAACCGTGTACCTGAGAGCTTGACAGGATACGGTACTTTTTCTCAGCGGCTCTGTGACGTAACAGGGTTCGCTTTTGACGCTAGACAGCGCCCTAGCGTGTTTACTTTGCGGCTCACTAAAGCTAAGTGAGTTCGCACCTATCGCCATATAGCGCTGTGGCATCCCGTTAGCGGCTCTGGGATTAACAGAGTTCGCACTTACTGCCACAACGCGCTACGGCGTTTATTTTTAGCGACTCTGCGGGATAACAGAGTTCGCTACTTTCGCCATCTTATTAGCAGCGGGCTTCGCCTGCACGGTGGACCCCGGGCTGCGAACGCACCTCTCTATTATATCTATTAGGTGCGTTCCGCAGACCCTAACATGATATTAGCGCCAGGGTCTGGCTAGTAAAATGGCGGATGACCAGCGTCTAAGGCAGTACATCCAGCAGCTGGAGGGTAGGTTGGCGGCTCTTGAACGCACAACCTCAGCTGTGGATGTTACCGCAGTCGCTGTTCAGGCTGCTAGCGTGGCTGCAGCCAGGTTGTCCTCTGCCATCCCTGCTCCGACTATTTCCCGCCTCCCACTTCCAGACAAGTTTTCCGGTGACAGTAAACAATGTCGGGGTTTCGTCAGTCAGTGCTCCATACATCTAGAGCTTCTGGCTGCACGTTATCCCACGGAGAGGGCGAAAGTGGGTTTTATCATATCCCTTTTGTTGAGCAGGGCGTTGGAGTGGGCAACGCCGTTATGGGAGCGCGATGATCGTGTGGTGCAGAGTTCTCCTCTCTTCTTGGACACTCTTAAACAGGTCTTTTTAGGACCTCGTGTCACCCACGATACGGCTCTTCAACTGTTGACTATCACCCAGGGTTCATCCATGGTCAGCCAGTTTGCCGTCCAATTTCGGACTCTGGTCTCTGAGCTGGATTGGCCAGATAAAGTCCTTATACCCATGTACTGGAGGGGACTGGTAGACCATGTGAAGGACGCCTTGTCCACCAGGGAGATTCCTGCCACACTGGAGGAGCTCATTACCATATCTACCCGCATCGACCTTCGTTTTAACGAGCGGAGGTTGGAGCGGGCCCAGTGTAGGCAGAGGTTCCGGCTGGCGCCCACCTTCGCCAGACCTCTGGAATCTTCCATTCAGGCGTCCGATTCCCTGAGGCCATGGAGATTTCTCGAGTGAGATCTAAGTCTCGGACCACTCGAGTATCCGTGGTCTGTAGAGTGTGCCAGCAGACAGGACATTATGCCAACAAATGTCCACAGCGATCGGGGAAGCGATCGCGTCTAGTGGTCCTGGGAGGAGGTTCACTAGAGACAGCGGCATTTTCCTCCAAGTTGACACTTAAAGGGACAATCACTGTAGGCACTTCCACTATCGCCGCCGACCTTTGCGTGGACTCAGGAGCAGAGGGGAACTTCATGTCCTCTGACTTTGCTCGCCGTCATGCAATTCCTCTGGTGGCTCTTGACAAATCAGTGACTGTCCGGGTAGTGAATGGGTCGACATTGCCCTCACAAATTACACACCAGACTGTTCCACTTGCATTGTTGATATCTCCTTCCCATCAGGAACTTATTTCCCTACTCGTCCTTCCCGAGGGATTAGACGAGATCCTACTAGGTATACCTTGGCTCCGTTTCCACTCCCCACATATAGAGTGGACTTCGGGTAGGATACTGGGTTGGAGTGATTCATGTAGAGGCAGATGTGTCAGGAGTTGCGTTCAGGTTACCACTACTGAGTTACCCGCAGATCTTACTCCACTCCCCAAGTGCTACTGGTCATATGCAGATGTGTTCTCCAAGAAGGCTGCTGAGACTCTTCCACCTCATCGCCCCTATGACTGTCCTATCGACCTCTTGCCTGGCGCAGAACCCCCTCGGGGAAGGGTCTATCCCCTCTCTCTTCCTGAGACAGAGGCCATGTCGCAATATATTCAGGAGAACCTGGCAAGAGGGTTTATTAGGAAGTCGGTGTCACCGGCTGGGGCGGATTTTTCTTCGTACAGAAGAAAAATGGAGAATTGCGTCCGTGTATTGATTACCGGGGTCTTAACGCCATCACCGTTAAAAACAAGTACCCGTTGCCCTTGATTTCGGAGCTATTTGATAGGCTTCGGGGAGCAAGGGTATTCACTAAGTTAGATCTGCGCGGTGCTTATAACCTGATTCGCATCCGTGAGGGGGACGAATGGAAGACGGCTTTCAATACCAGGGACGGGCATTACGAATATCTGGTGATGCCCTTTGGGCTCTGTAATGCTCCAGCCGTTTTCCAAGACTTTTCCAATGACATCTTCCGGGATATGCTCTCCACCTCGGTCGTAGTCTATCTGGATGATATACTCATCTTCTCTCCAGATATTGACTCCCACCGGAGAGATGTCTGCAGAATCTTCGACCTCTTACGGGCTAATTCCCTTTATGCTAAGTTGGAGAAATGTATGTTTGAGCTGGAGTCTTTACCTTTCCTTGGTTATATCATCTCAACCCAGGGATTGGCTATGGATCCGGTCAAACTACAGGTAGGGATGGACTGGCAGGAACCTCACTCTCTTAAAGCAGTGCAGTACTTTATGGGGTTCATTAATTACTATCGCCAGTTCATTCCGCATGTCTCTACCTTGGTAGCTCCCTTGGTAGCCCTCACCAAGAAGGGAGCAAATCCCAAATTGTGGTCGGAAGAGGTCTCCACGGCTTTCTCTTCTGTTAAGTCTCATTTTGCTAGCGCTCCTATACTACATCGCCCCGATGTTGATAAGCCATTTTTATTGGAGGTGGATGCCTCATCCGTTGGTGCTGGAGCAGTCCTCTACCAAAAGGATGCTCAAGGTCGGAAGCATCCTTGCTTCTTCTTCTCTAAGACCTTCACATCAGCGGAGAGGAATTATTCCATCGGGGATAGGGAGTTGCTAGCCATGAAGTTGGCCTTCTCTGAGTGGAGGCATCTGTTGGAGGGGGCCCGCTTTCCCTTCCAAGTTTTCACCGACCACAAGAATTTGGTGTATCTACAGACAGCCCAGCGGCTTAATTCTCGCCAGGCCAGATGGTCCTTGTTCTTCTCCCGGTTTAATTGCACCCTCCATTTCCTCTCGGGAGAGAAGAACATTCGTGCCGACGCTCTCTCTCGCTCTGTGGTGTCCTCTGAGGAGGAGGTGGAGGAGCCTCGGCTTATTGTCCCCACAGAGAGCCTGAGAACAGTGGCCCCAGTTTCACTAGAGTCTGTGCCCCCGGGCAAGACTTTTGTACCTACCAATTTACGACCGGAGGTACTCTCTTGGGCACATTCGTCCAGGGTTGGTGGACACTTTGGGGCAAAGAGGACATCTGAATTGCTGGCTAGGACTTATTGGTGGCCGCATATGGTCCGTGATGTTGGGGACTATGTTCGGGCGTGTGTCTCCTGCGCCAAGAATAAGTCTCCACGACAACGGCCAGCTGGGTTACTTTACCCTTTGCCGGTGGCAGACAGGCCCTGGGAGATGGTTGGGATGGACTTTGTGGTGGGCTTACCCAAGTCTCGGGGTTGCACCATCATTTGGGTAATCACCGACCATTTCTCCAAAATGGTGCATCTGGTGCCGCTACCACGGTTACCTTCTGCACGGGCTCTGGCAGCGTTGTTCATTAGGCATGTCTTCCGTCTACACGGCATGCCGGACAAAATTGTCAGTGACCGAGGTCCCCAGTTTGCGTCTCGGTTCTGGAGAGAGCTTTGTCGTTTACTCAGCATTGAGTTAAATCTCTCTTCAGCGTACCATCCTGAGACGAATGGGTTGGTAGAGAGGGCCAACCAGACCTTGGTCACCTATCTACGACATTTTGTCTCAGCCAGGCAGGATGACTGGGCATCCTTGCTACCATGGGCTGAGTTTGCATTAAACAATGCTGTGGCTGATTCCACCAGACAGACCCCATTCCTCCTGAACTACGGTCAGCATCCGCGGGTACCAGTGCCTATGCCCGTGTCTTCCGCCGATTCCAGGGTGGCAGACTGGGCTGTGGAGGCACGGGACATTTGGGACCGCACTCAGGATGCCATTCAGGCCTCCAAAGAGAGAATGAGGTCTTCGGCCGATGCCCATCGGCGCCCCGCTCCTACGTTTGCTCCGGGTGACCTAGTGTGGCTTTCTGCCCGAAACATCAGGCTACGGGTAGAGTCCACCAAGTTGGCACCTCGCTTTTTGGGCCCCTTTAAAGTTCTTGAGCAGGTGAACCGGGTAGTTTACCGCCTAGCCCTTCCGCCTCGCCTTGGTATCACTGACACCTTTCACGTGTCCCTCTTGAAACCCGTGGCCATTTCCCGGTTTTCCGAGTCATCTGCCGGGACGTCGGGTTCATCTACCGACGATCATGAGGTGAACGCCATTGTAGGGTGCAAGGTGGTACGAGGCAAAAAATTTTATTTGGTGGATTGGAGGGGTTATGGGCCTGAGGATAGATCCTGGGAGCCTGCCGAGCATGTTCACGCTCCGCAGCTCGTCACTGCCTTTGAGCGTAGCGAGGCCCAGAGAAGGGGGGGCCCTAGGAGGGGGGGTAATGTTAGGGTTCGATTTCCCGCTGCTGCTCAAGGGGAGTCTCGAACCCGTCCCGCTGCGGTCTCCCATTCATCTCCAGCCGCAGTGGAGCCTGCTCAGCAGAGACGTCGGTCCAGGCGTCTTGCCCACTCCACTACTGGGCAGTGACTTCCTGCTGCCTTTCCTGGATCTGCTATTATAGCCAATGCTGGAGCAGACGTCTTTGGGACAAAGTACTGCATTTTCCCTTCTGAGCATGCCCAGAGTGAGATCTCTCATTGGAGATCAGGGGTCACATGCTCAGGTACTGCAGCAGCTCATATTGGCCCGCCAGGAAGGCCCTGTTACTACTAGTCTTCTGGAACAGGTTTCTCATTGGTCCTTGTTCCTGGAAGGTCCTGTAGCTGTTGCTATAAAAGGGTAGCATGGCTGGGCCGCCATGCGCTAATATCAACCATTGTATGCTATGCGCCAGTATGGTCATGCGAATGTGTGGTTAGGGACCCGGCTGAAATAAGCCACTAGAATACCGACTTAATCGGTGAGGAGTTTGGTGTGCTAGCTGGTCAGGGTCGGTGTCCTAGATGCCCTAGATTACCGGCATAACCGGTGAGGAGTTTGATTGCCGTATTCAGGGTCTGGCGTTCAGACGCCATAGATTGCGGGTGACTCCCGCGAGGACATTAGTGCATGACCACGTATTATGCTCGCTAGCAATTAACCGTGTACCTGAGAGCTTGACAGGATACGGTACTTTTTCTCAGCGGCTCTGTGACGTAACAGGGTTCGCTTTTGACGCTAGACAGCGCCCTAGCGTGTTTACTTTGCGGCTCACTAAAGCTAAGTGAGTTCGCACCTATCGCCATATAGCGCTGTGGCATCCCGTTAGCGGCTCTGGGATTAACAGAGTTCGCACTTACTGCCACAACGCGCTACGGCGTTTATTTTTAGCGACTCTGCGGGATAAAGAGTTCGCTACTTTCGCCATTTATTAGCAGCGAGCTTCGCCTGCACGGTGGACCCCGGGCTGCGAACGCACCTCTCTATTACATCTATTAGGTGCGTTCCGCAGACCCTAACAGGTGGAGCTTTGTATAGATGGCCTAATAGAATGAGTACCACACACTGCTACTATGCCCACAATTATTCTACAGGCAAGATGCAGCTGAAAATTTGTATTTATTTGAACGCTGGTGGAGCTTTGTATAGATGGCCTAATAGAATGAGTACCACACACTGCTATTTTGCCCATAATTATTGTCCAGGCAAGATGCAGATGAAAATTCGTGCTTATTTGAATGCTGGTGGAGCTTTGTATAGATGGCCTAATAGAATGAGTACCACACACTGCTACTATGCCCACAATTATTGTCCAGGCAAGATGCAGATAAAAATTATTAGGAAATTGAACGCTGGTGGAGCTTTGTATAGATGGCCTAATAGAATGAGTACCACACATTGCTACTATGCCCACAATTATTGTCCAGGCAAGATGCAGTAAAAATTCGTATTTATTTGAACGCTGGTGGAGCTTGTATAGATGGCCTAATAGAATGAGTACCACACACTGCTACTATGCCCATTATTCTACAGGCAAGATGCAGCTAAAAATTCATATTTATTTGACGCTTGGTGGAGCTTTGTATAGATGGCCTAATAGAATGAGTACCACACACTGCTACTATGCCAACAATTATTCTACAGGCAAGATGCAGATAAAAATTGTATTTATTGAACTTGATGGTGGAGCTTGTTTAGATGGCCTAATAGAATGAGTACCACACACTGTACTATGCCCACAATTATTGTCCAGGCAAGATGCAGCTAAAAATTCGTATTTTATTTGAACGCTGGTGGAGCTTTGTATAGATGGCCTAATAGAATGAGTACCACACACTGCTACTATGCCCACAATTATTCTACAGGCAAGATGCAGCTAAAAATTGTATTTATTTGAACGCTGGTGAGCTTTGTATAGATGGCCTAATAGAATGAGTACACAGACTGCTACTATGCCCACAATTATTCTACAGGCAAGATGCAGCTAAAAATTCTATTTATTTGAACGCTGGTGAGCTTTGTATAGATGGCCTAATAGAATGAGTTCCACACACTGCTACTATGCCCACAATTATTCTACAGGCAAGATGCAGCTAAAAATTCGTTTTTATTTCGAGCGCTGGTGGAGCTTTGTATAGATGGCCTAATAGAATGAGTTCCACACACTGATACTATGCCCACAATTATTCTCCAGGCAAGATGCAGTAAAAATTATTGGTATTTGACGCTGGTGGAGCTTTGTATAGATGGCCTAAATAGAATGAGTACCACACACTGCTACTATGCCCCAATTATTGTCCAGGCAAGATGTAGCTAAAAATTTGTTTTTATTTGAACGCTGGTGGAGCTTTGTATAGATGGCCTAATAGAATGAGTACCACACACTGCTACTATGCCACAATTATTTCAGGGCAAGATGCAGATAAAAATTATTTAGGAATTGAACGCTGGTGGAGCTTTGGTATAGATGGCCTAATAAATGAGTACCACACACTGATACTATGCCCACAATTATTGTCCAGGCAAGATGCAGCTAAAAATTCTTTTTATTTGAACGCTGGTGGAGCTTTGTATAGATGGCCTAATAGAATGAGTCCCACACATGCTACTATGCCCACAATTATTCTACAGGCAAGATGCAGATAAAAATTATTAGGAATTTGAACGCTGGTGGAGCTTGTATTAGATGGCCTAATAGAATGAGTACCACACACTGCTACTATGCCCACAATTATTGTCCAGGCAAGATGCAGCTAAAATTCATTATTATTTGAACGCTGGTGGAGCTTTGTATAGATGGCCTAATAGAATGAGTACCACACACTGCTACTATGCCCACAATTATTGTCCAGGCAAGATGCAGTAAAAATTTGTTTTATTTGAACGCTGGTGGAGCTTTGTATAGATGGCCTAATAGAATGAGTACCACACACTGCTACTATGCCCACAGTTATTCTACAGGCAAGATGCAGCTAAAAATTATTGTTGATTTGAACGCTGGTGGAGCTTTGTATAGATGGCCTAATAGAATGAGTACCACACACTGCTACTATGCCACAATTATTGTCCAGGCAAGATGCAGCTAAAAATTCGTTTTTATTTGAAGCTGGTGGAGCTTTGTATAGATGGCCTAATAGAATGAGTTCCACACACTGCTACTATGCCACAATTATTCTACAGGCAAGATGCAGATAAAAATTATTTTGATTTGAAGCTGGTGGAGCTTGTATAGATGGCCTAATAGAATGAGTACCACACACTGCAACTATGCCCACAATTATTGTCCAGGCAAGATGAGCTAAAAATTCGTTTTTATTTGAACGCTGGTGGAGCTTTGTATAGATGGCCTAATAGAATGAGTGCCACACACTGCTACTATGCCCACAATTATTCTACAGGGAAGATGCAGTAAAATTATTAGGATTTATTTGAACGCTGGTGGAGCTTTGTATAGATGGCCTAAAGAATGAGTACCACACACTGCTACTATGCCCACAATTATTGTCCAGGCAAGATGCAGCTAAAAATTCTTTTTATTTGAACGCTGGTGGAGCTTTGTATAGATGGCCTAATAGAATGAGTACCACACACTGCTACTATGCCCACAATTATTCTACAGGCAAGATGCAGCTAAAAATTTGTTTTGATTTGAACGCTGGTGGAGCTTTGTATAGATGGCCTAATAGAATGAGTACCACACACTGCTACTATGCCCACAATTATTGTCCAGGCAAGATGCAGCTAAAAATTCAGTATTTTATTTGAACGCTGGTGGAGCTTTGTATAGATGGCCTAATAATTAGATGAGATAATTCAATATTAACTGAGTTATTCTACATGGAGATCAGATAAAATTGTAATGAACGCTGATGAGCTTGTTATTGTCAAGAATGAGTAAACACTGCTACTATTCTGAACATTGTGTCCTTGCAAGATGCACTATAAAAATGATATCATTTGAATCGCATGTGCGAGCATTTATAGAGGCTAATAATGAGTCACAAATTTTATTCAATTTATGTGTGACTTTGTATAGATGCACTAATAGAATGATACTCAATTCTGTACTGGTGAGAATTTTATAGATGGCAAGATGAGATAAAACATATATTTGACCACATTGGTTCTTCGATAGATGCCATAAAATTGTTTCTTATTTACACTGGTCAGCATTATTGTACAGGCAAATGAGAAAATTCGATCAATTTGAACGCTGTGAGCTATATATTGTCCTAATAGAATGATCACAACACATTCTTTCTATTGAACGTGTGGCTTTGATAGATGGACCTAAATAGAATGATTCCACACATGTATTGCCCTATATTGTAAAGGCAAGATGAGTTAACAAATCTATTTTCCACTATTATTCTGGTGGCAGCTTGATATAAATGCATATTATTGCAACCTGCAGTACTTGATAGAGCCACATATTAAGGCAATGAGTACAACAATTATTGTAATATTGCCATGGAGAGCCTGAAAATCATAGCCTATTTAACGCGAAACGACTGATACTGGCCTCAAATTATTCACAGCAATGCTAGCTAAATAATTCATTTATTTATGCGCATGTGTGGAGCTTTGTATGATGGACTTAAGTAGAATGAGTACCGCACACTGCAACTATGCCCACAATTATTCTCAGAAGATAGATGATAAAAATTTTGTTTTATTTGAACGCTGGTGGAGCTTTGTTATAGATGGCCTAATAGAATGAGTGCCCACACTGCTACTATGCCCACAATTATTCTACAGGGAAGATGCAGATAATAATTTTAGGAATTTGAGCGTGTGAGTTGGTATAGAATGGCCTAATGATGAGTATCCCACACTGCAACTAATGCCCACAATTATTGTCCAGGCAAGATGTAGCTAAAATTGTGTTTTTATTTGAACACTGGTGGAGCTTTGTATAGATGGCCTAATAGAATGAGTACCAAACACACTTGAACTATGGCCCACAATTATTGTGCCAGGCAAAGATGCAGCTAAATATTCATTTTTATTTGAACGCTGGTGGAGCTTTGTATAGATGGCTAATAGAATGAGTTCACACACTGCTGATATGCCCACAATATTCTACAGGCAAGATGCAGCTAAAAATTCATTTTTATTTGAATGCTGGTGAGCTTTGTATAGATGGCCTAATAAATGAGTACCACACACTGCTACTATGCCCACAATTATTCTAACAGGTAAGATGCAGATAAAATTATTAGGAATTTGAACGCTGGTGGAGCTTGGTATAGATGGCCTAATAGAATGAGTACCACACATGCAACTATGCCCACAATTATTGTCCAGGCAAGATGTAGCTAAAAATTTGTTTTATTTGAACGCTGGTGGAGCCTTGTATAGATGGCCTAATAGAATGAGTGCCACACACTGCTACTATGCCACAAATTATTCTACAGGGAAGAAGCAGATGAAAAATTATTAGGAATTGAATGCTGGTGGAGCATGGTATAGAGGCCTAAAAGAATGAGTACCACACACTGCTACTATTCCCACAATTTATTGTCCAGGCAAGATGCAGCTAAAAATTCATTTTTATTTGAACACTTTTTGGAGCTTTGTATAGATGGCCGAATATAATGAGTTCCACACACTCCTACTATGCCCACAATTATTCTACAGGCAAGATGCAGCTAAAAATTTGTTTTTATTTGAACGCTGGTGGAGCTTTGTATAGATGGCCTAATAGAATGAGTACCACACACTGCTACTATGCCCACAATTATTCTACAGGCAAGATGCAGCTAAAAATTCATTTTTATTTGAACGCTGGTGGAGCTTTGTATAGATGGCCTAATAGAATGAGTACCACACACTGCTACTATTCCCACAATTATTGTCCAGGCAAGATGCAGCTAAAAATTAATTTTTATTTGAATGCTGGTGGAGCTTTGTATAGATGGCCTAAAAGAATGAGTACCACACACTGCTACTATGCCCACAATTATTGTCCAGGCAAGATGTAGCTAAATATTCGTTTTTATTTGAACGCTGGTGGAGCTTTTATAGATGGCCTAATAGAATGAGTACCACACACTGCTACTATGCCCACAATTATTGTCCAGGCAAGATGCAGCTAAAATTCATTTTTATTTTAACGCTGGTGGAGCTTTGTATAGATGGCCTAGTAGAATGAGTTCCACACACTCCTACTATGCCCATAATTATTGTCCAGGCAAGATGTAGCTAAAAATTTGTTTTTATTTGAACGCTGGTGGAGCTTTGTATAGATGGCCTATAGAATGAGTACCACACACTGCTACTATGCCCACAATTATTGTCCAGGCAAGATGCAGCTAAAAATTCATTTTTATTTGAACGCTGGTGGAGCTTTGTATAGATGGCCTAATAGAATGAGTTCCACACACTGCTACTATGCCCACAATTATTCTACAGGCAAGATGCAGCTAAAAATTCATTTTTATTTGAATGCTGGTGGAGCTTTGTATAGATGGCCTAATAGAATGAGTACCACACACTGCTATTATGCCCACAATTATTCTACAGGCAAGATGCAGATAAAAATTATTAGGAATTTGAACGCTGGTGGAGCTTGGTATAGATGGCCTAATAAAATGAGTACCACACACTGCTACTATGCCCACAATTATTCTACAGGCAAGATGCAGCTAAAAATTTGTTTTTATTTGAGCGCTGGTGGAGCTTTGTATAGATGGCCTAATAGAATGAGCACCACACACTTCAACTATGCCCACAATTATTCTACAGGCAAGATGCAGATAAAAATTATTAGGAATTTGAACGCTGGTGGAGCTTTGTATAGATTGCCTAATAGAATGAGTACAACACACTGCTACTATGCCCACAATTATTTTACAGGCAAGATGCAGCTCAAAATTCGTAGTTATTTGAGCGCTGGTGGAGCTTGGTATAGATGGCCTAATAAAATGAGTACCACACACTGCTACTATGCCCACAATTATTCTGAATGCACGATGCAGCTCAAAATTCGTAGTTATTTGAACGCTGGTGGAGCTGTCAAAAAGTGATATGAACTGATGTAACCTAGCCCTCAAAAGGGCTGCAATTACAAATAGTCACTACTCCCAAATTGACCTATCTGTCTATTTAAGAGCACAGACCTGCCTGCTAAAAGTGCTAGGAACTGCTGTAACCTAGCCCTCAAAAGGGCTGCAATTACAAACTAGTCCCACTCCTACTCCCTAAACCTTTCTGTCATTTTCTGTGAAATTTTGCTTCAAAATTGCTGGTGCACAATATAGCGCTCACAGCAGCAGCAGTGCAGTCTAACACTGAGCTGCAGCAGTGAGAAAATGGTGGCGACGGGGAAAATGGCTGGATCTTATAGGGCAAGGACATGTGACATACACAGCCAATGACACATGCCCTTGCTTATGTGAAAAAAAAAATTTGCTTCGTGTGTGCGCTGCTGATAGGCTGACAGACTGCACCGCCCACTGGAAATGCGGGAAAGAAAAAAAAATGGAGATCTTCATAATTTCTGCAGAGATCCATCCCATGCCCCTTCCCCCACCCCGCTGTACATTCAAACTGTGTCTTAACATTGATTCTTAGCATTAGGCCGGCGTCACACTAGCGAGTTTGATGCGAGTTAGTCGCACGACTAACTCGCATCAACACCCGGCACGGCCGCCCGCTCTCGGACCAGAGTGCGCGGCTGCATGTATTTCTATGCCGCGGCGCATTCTGGTCCAAGAGCGGGCGGCCGTGCCGGGTGTTGATGCGAGTTAGTCGTGCGACTAACTCGCATCAAATTCGCTAGTGTGACGCCGGCCGTACTGAGAAAAAAATCCAGTTACGATTTTGGTGCACGAACAATAATCGAACATAACCTCGAACAGCCGGATTTTTTCCAAATCGTTCGGGTTCGTCGAACGGCTCGAACACTGCCCAAAACAGCTCGAATTTGAGATTGGCGAACAGTCTGATTCAAACATCGCTCATCTCTATGAGGCAGTCTTCTACAATATACCAAGATACAGAGTTTCTACAGGTGGTTTGTGTCTCAGTAACTCTGTGTGATGAGGCCACATTTATCCTATACAATAGGAAATTGCCTGCAAAATGCTCTGTCTGCTGATAATGAACAGAAAGCATTAATGGGTTTTGTAGAGGGCAGTTTGACGGCTGGACGCAGATTGACCTTTTCCCAGTGGAGAGAAAGACACATGAGGAAGAGAAGGGTCAGTGTATAAAAAAGTCAAACCCAAAATGCCATTTTGTTTTTTCCTTTAGACATGAGAGCAGCCATCCTGAACTTTTCAAACACAGAAAGCATGTCAGAGGATTTAGGATCCAACACAAGATTATATCTCTTTAACCATTTCCAGTCTGTTAGCTGTTAAAATGCCCTATTACCAAGGTGATAGAGATCTCAAATGTTATTTTCCTCATGAGTTAGCTATTCTGCTGTTTCCTAGTCTTGTCTTTTTGTGGGTCAACTAAGTAGTAACCTTTACAGCCCCAAAGGTACTGGTTAGTGTGCTAGATTTCCAAATGGTAAATCTGTCTATTTGAGCAGTTTAATCCTTTAGCACTTGGGGAATGTTTAGCACAACCTTATTTTACCACAATCCAGACGGACACATGCCAGTCACAAGTTGGACTCATAGTACACATGGGTCACTAATAGTGTTGAGCGATACTTTCCGATATCCCTAAGTATCGGAATCGGAATGGTATCGCCGATACCATTAAAATATCGGCGATACCGATACCGGAAATCCAATGTAAGTCTATGGGAACAAAATATCGGAACTAAAAAACCCCATTCTTTCCTTGTAAACACTAAATATACACACATAGAATATATATATATATTTTACATACATGTCATTGTGACATATATATACATATATGTATAGTTTATACACTTCTACATAGTAAAATATCCTCTGATTCAATTGCCGGGTAAAGCCGGCTTCTGTGAAAAGACAGAAGCACCCGACATGAAATGACACTTGGTGTACATAGGGTTAACCATGTCTTTTCATGTCGTTTGCTATCTGATTTGCACAAACAATTACATCAGTCTATGTGTGCAAAATTTCACACCTGTAGGGGTTAATTAAAGGTGTAAATTCGTTGTAAAAAAAAAGGACTTTTTTGCTACGAATTTGCACCTTTAATTAACCCCTACAGGTGTGAAATTTTGCACACTTACACTCATGTAATTGTTTGTGCAAATCAGATATCAAAGTACATGAAAATACATGGTTAACTCTATGTAAACCAAGTGTCATTTCATGTCGGGTTCTGCATTTTCACAAAAGCCGGCAATTGAATTAGCGGCTATTATACTATGTAGAAGTGTATGAACTATAAATATAATATATATATATATATATATATATGTGTCACAAACTCAATGACATGTATATATATATATGAGGTGTAAAATTGCTGAAAAAAAATGCGTGGGCTCCCGCCCTATTTTCGCAACCAGACAGACAAAGCCAGTGAGTGGGGGCAGATAATAATAGCCAAGAGAGGGACCATTATTTTTGCCCCCCCCGGCTACTAACATCTGCCCCCAGACACCCCAGAAAGGGCAAATCTCTAATTAGATTTGCCCTTTCTGGCACTTTGCCCGTCTATTCCCATTGCCCTGTAGCGGTGGCGAATGGGTTAATAAGGGGTTAAAATGACCTTGCAATTGAAAGGTCACTTTAAGCCAGGTTAATAATTGAGAGCTGTCAATTAGACAACTATCAATTATTAATCCTATTGTATGAAAGAAAAATCAAACACACACACTTTAATAAAAAAGAAGTTTAATGAAATAATCACACAGTTTTTGACCATATTTTATTTACCTGCTAAAACCATTTCCTGTAATAAAAATAAAATAATAAAGCAAAATTATTCTTACCAATCCGATGTACAGTCAGGTCCCACGGTGTAATCCTTCAGAAAGGGTTAATGTTTACTGCAGGGACCGCAGCTAATGCTGCAGCCTCACAGTAAACCCCCAAATGAATGAGCTCCTCTCCTGGCTGACAGGAGAGGAAGTGGAAAGCTTAAAGGGTATGCCACACTAAACAATATCGCTAACGGGATCGCTAAAAAACGTCACTATTTAGCGATCCCGTTAGCGATATTGTTCAGTGCGGCAGCTTCCAGCGACGAGCTTCCTGCTGTGATCTCGCTCGTCGCTGGAATCGTTCCGGACCCTATTTCATCGCTGGCGCTCCCGCTGGGTAAGTATCTAATCGCTGTGTGGCACCTTTTCTTAGCGATTTAGCGGTACTTTTGTACCGCTAAAGTCGTTAAGAAGATCGCTAACGGCGATAGCGTCGTTAACTATATCGCTAAATGTGGCCGCATTTAGCGATATAGAAACAATCCCGCTAGCGATCTCATTAGTATGCAACGCTAACGAGATCGCTAGCGGGATAGCTTAGTGTGGCAGTACCTTAATTGATTGCTTTCCACTTTCACTTCAGGTCAGCCAGGGACACCATCAGTGACGTCAGAGGGAACTGATTAACAAAAATAGGGGTTCCCTTCGAAAAAAAAATGGCGTGGGGTCCCCCCTATTTTTGTTAACCAGCCAGATGAAGCAGACCGCTGAGGCCTGGATTTTCAGGCTGTTAAGGAGCCAAGATCCATGGACCTTGCCAGCCTGATAATACCAGGCCACAGCAGTCTGCATATCTTGGCTGATTAACAAAAATAGGGGATCCCCTCGAAAAAAATTAGCGTGGGGTCCCCCTATTTTTGTTAACCAGCCAGATGAAGCAGACCGCTGAGGCCTGGTTTTTCAGGCTGGTAAGGATCCAATATCCATGGACCTTGCAAGCCTGATAATACCAGGCCACAGCAGTCTGCTTAGCTTGGCTGGTTAACAAAAATAGGGGATCTGTTATGTTTCGGTAGCTGAGGAGTGCAGGTAAAAAAGGCAATACACCAGAGCAGTTGGAATCTATGAGATTGCAGTACCCTGACTAACCACCGCAACTAGAGGCAGCCGTGGGGCGTTCCTACGTTGGTCCTAGACGCCTCGTCACAGCCTGAGAAACTAACTACACCTAAAGATAGAAATAGGAAAGCTATCTGCCCCGGAGCAGAACCCCAAAGATAATAGAAAGCCCCCAAACATGTAATGGCGGTTTGACAAGAAGAAATACTGACACAGACAGAAAATACTATGAGCAAACTCTGGGGCCCAAACTATCTAAATAGAAAAGGATAGGAAGGGTACTTACTGCAATCCCAGAAAACCCTGAAAAGCACCAACTCTACTAATTTCAAAATCACCTGAGATCACACGACCTCTACCACCTAAATTAGTTCTCTGGTGTAACAAAATCAAAACAGCAGCCACTGAAAAAACTGGAAAAAGCAAAAGTACAAAACTCAGTGGCTGAACCAAACTGAGAGGGCAAAAGCCCCCGGAGGGGACCCTGAAGGCCCCCACAGAAGTGCAGGACAAAATGCAAAAATATAGCACAAACACAAAAGAAGAAAATGTCTTATCTGATAGCAGGAGATGCAGACATGACACAGCAGGCTACAAGGGAAACTGGAAAGAAGGATTCAGACCAGAACAATTGATCACCGGCAACCCTGATGGGAAAATGACTCCCTTATATAAGACCAGTCAGTCACACCTGATTCCCAGTCCTCACAATCTTCACTAGCACCGCTTGTAACCACCAGAGGGAGCCTCTGATCAGAACTCATCTCAAACCCATTCACAACAGTACCCCCCCCCTTGAGGAGGGGTAACCGAACCCTCATTTGAGCAACCAGGTCGGTCAGGATGAGTTCTATGATACGCACGGATAAGTCTCCTAGCATGGATGTCCGAAGCAAACACCCAAGAATTGTCCTCCTGACCATAACCTCTCCACTTAACCAAATACTGGAGTTTCCGTCTAGAAAAACGAGAATCCAATATTTTCTCAACCACATACTCCAGATTGCCCTCAACCAAAACAGGGTCAGGAGGCACAGCAGCAGGAACCACTGGCTCAACAAACCTCTTCAACAAGGACTTGTGGAACACGTTATGGATCTTAAATGTCCCTGGAAGAAGCAAACGAAAAGAAACAGGATTAATAATCTCCATGATCTTATAAGGTCCAATGAACCTAGGCTTAAATTTAGGAGATGCTACTCTCATAGGAATATTCTTTGAGGACAACCAGACCAAGTCCCCCACTTTAAACCGAGGACCATCAGTCCTATGCCGGTTAGCAAACCGCTGGGCCTTCTCTTGAGAGAGGGACAACCTCTCCACTACCTGGTCCCAAATCTGTTGCATACGCTCCACAACAGAGTCAACACCTGGACAGACAGAAGCCTCCGTCTGTCCTGAAGAAAATCGAGGGTGAAACCCAGAATTACAGAAAAACGGAGACATCAAAGTGGCAGAGCTAGCCCTATTATTAAGAGCAAACTCAGCCAAAGGCAAAAAAGAGACCCAGTCATCCTGATCAGCAGACACAAAGCATCTTAGATAAGTCTCCAATGTCTGGTTTGTTCTCTCAGTTTGACCATTGGTCTGAGGATGAAATGCCGAGGAGAAAGACAATTGAACACCCAGTTTAGAACAAAAAGTCCTCCAAAATCTGGAAACAAACTGGACTCCTCTGTCAGACACAATGTTCTCAGGAATGCCGTGTAAACGAACCACGTGCTGAAGGAACAACGGCACCAATTCAGAGGAGGAAGGCAACTTAGGTAATGGCACAAGATGTATCATTTTGGAAAACCTATCACAAATTACCCAGATGGTGGTCATTCTCTGAGAAACAGGAAGATCGGAAATGAAATCCATAGAGATATGGGTCCATGGTCTCTTGGGCACAGGCAATGGCATCAACAAACCACTAGAGCGAGAGCAAGGCTTGGAGCGAGAGCAAGTCCCGCAGGACTGCACAAATTCCCTGACATCACGAGACAAGGTAGGCCACCAAAAGGACCGACTAACCAAGTCTCTGGTACCAAAAATTCCGGGATGCCCAGCCAATGCGGAACAATGAATCTCAGACATCACACTCTTTTTCCATTGGTCCGGGACAAACAATTTTCCAACAGGGCAGCGCTCGGGCCTATCCTCCTGACACCCTCCAGAGCAAGTCTCAAATTGGGCGAGATGGCGGAAAGAACTACACCCTCTTTCAAAATAACAGAAGGATCAGATAACTCAGGAGAGTCCGCAAGGAAACTCCTCGAGAGGGCATCCGCCTTAACATTCTTAGTGCCAGGAAGAAAGGAAACCACAAAATTAAAACGTGTGAAAAACAAGGCCCACCTGGCCTGTCTAGGATTAAGTCGCTTGGCAGATTCCAGATAGACCAGATTCTTATGGTCCGTAAGGACCACCACCTGATGTTTGGCTCCCTCCAGCCAATGTCTCCACTCTTCAAAAGCCCACTTCATGGCCAATAATCCCGATTACCCACGTCATAATTACGTTCAGTAGGAGAAAATTTTCGAGAGAAAAAGGCACAAGGGTTACTTTTAGAGGTCTCTGGATCTTTTTGGGACAAAACAGCACCTGCCCCAATTTCAGAGGCATCAACCTCCACCTGAAATGGCAGAGAAACATCAGGCTGCCGTAGAACAGGAGCAGAAGTGAATCTCTGCTTAAGTTCCTGAAATGCAGAGACTGCCTCAGGAGGCCAATTCACCACATCAGAACCCTTTCTGGTCAAATCAGTTAATGGTTTAACAATAACCGAGAAATTACCAATAAATTTACGATAAAAATTGGCAAAACCCAAAAATCTCTGAAGAGCCTTTAATGAAGTAGGTTGGACCCAATCACAGATGGCCTGAACCTTGACCGGGTCCATTTCAATAACAGATGGGGACAAAATGAATCCCAGAAATGAGATCCTCTGTACGCCAAAAAGACACTTTGATCCCTTCACATACAGAGCATTCTCTCTCAAAATCTGGAATACAGTTCGAACATGTTTCACATGAGAGTCCCAGTCATTAGAAAAAATCAAGATATCATCCAAATAAACAATCAGAAATTTGTCCACAAAATCCCTGAAAATGTCATTCATGAAGGACTGGAAGACGGAAGGAGCATTAGTGAGCCCAAAGGGCATCACTAGGTACTCAAAATGCCCTTCAGGGGTATTGAATGCCGTCTTCCATTCATCCCCGTGCTTAATGCGAATAAGGTTATACGCCCCCCTGAGGTCAAGCTTGGTAAACCAAGTAGCGTTTTTCACCCTGGAAAACAGGTCAGAAATCAAGGGTAACGGGTATTGATATTTCACAGTAATATTGTTCAAGAGACGATAATCAATACACGGCCTTAATGAACCATCTTTTTTGGCCACAAAGAAAAAACCGGCACCTAAGGGTGAAGAGGATGGTCTGATATGACCCTTCTCCAATGATTCCTTGATATAAGACCGCATAGCGTCATGTTCAGGTACAGACAAGTTAAAAAGGCGACCTTTAGGGAATTTACTACCCGGCACTAATTCAATAGCGCAGTCATAGCTCCTATGGGGAGGCAAGGATGCAGATTTACTTTCGCTAAACACATCAGAAAAATCAATCAAAAAGTCAGGAACATCCTGAGCCTGGGGGGAGGCAGAAAAAACAGGAGTGTTGGTATTAACACATTGGCAGCCCCAACTGGTTACAGACACAGATTTCCAATCCAAAACAGGATTATGAGACTGTAACCAAGGGAAACCCAGCACGATAATGTCATGCAGATTATATAGAACCAAAAATTTGCAGCACTCCTGGTGATCAGGTTCAACCCTCATTATCACCTGAGTAGAAAACTGGGGTTTATTCTCAGCCAAAGGGGTAGAATCGATCCCCAGTAGGGGAATAGACTTCTGTAGGGGTATCAAGGGAAACCCACAACGTTTAGCAAAATCATAATCCATCAGGTTAATAGCTGCTCCAGAATCAACGAAAGCCTGAGCAGAAAATGAGGACAGAGAGCATATCAGAGTGACAGTTAATAAAAACTTAGTCTGAACACTACCCAAGACAACTGAGCGTGCAAAACGTCTTCCCCGCTTAGGGCAGACTGAAATAGCATGAGAGGCATCACCACAGTAGAAACATAACCCATTGCGCTTTCGAAACTCATGACGCTGTGCCCCAGACACCACTCTATCACACTGCATGGATTCAGAAGCAGGTTCACAAGGCAACACTATTCCACGCATACTTCTCCGCTCACGCAAACGTCTGTCAATTTGAATCGCTAATGACATAGAATCATTGAGACCAGAGGGGACAGGGAATCCCACCATAACATCCTTTACATTATCTGACAGACCCTTCCGGAAAAGGGCCGCCAAAGCGTCGTCATTCCATTTGGTCAGGACTGCCCACCTACGGAATCTCTGACAGTATAACTCAGTGTCATCAAGCCCCTGATTTAATGCCAACAAGGCTTTTTCAGCTTGATCAGTGACATTAGGCTCATCGTACAATAACCCCAAAGCCTGAAAAAATGCATCAACATCACTCAAAACAGGATCCCCAGGTATCAGGGAAAAAGCCCAATCCTGAGGATCGCCGCGCAGGAGAGAGATGATAATTTGAACCTGCTGCGCTGCGTTTCCTGAGGACTTAGATTTTAAGGCAAAAAACAATTTACAATTATTTTTGAAATTCTGAAACTTAGCTCGATCCCCTAAAAACAAATCTGGCATGGGGATCCTAGGTTCCACAACAGGCAACCTAGCAAGATATGCAGCAATACTCTGAACCTCAGTGGCAAGCTGATCCACACGGCCAGACAACTGTGCAAACTCCATTGGGAGAAAAGATCCTCCCCAGCACCCAGAGATACAGAGGGAAAAAAATGCAACAAACAGAAAAATATCTCTGACAACTCTGACAACCTTTTTTCTTTCACAATATTTTTTTTTCCCTTCTGAGAGTACCATACAATTTTCAATTTTTAGGCCGGTGATACTGTTATGTTTCGGTAGCTGAGGAGTGCAGGTAAAAAAGGCAATACACCAGAGCAGTTGGAATCTATGAGATTGCAGTACCCTGACTAACCACCGCAACTAGAGGCAGCCGTGGAGCGTTCCTACGTTGGTCCTAGACGCCTCGTCACAGCCTGAGAAACTAACTACACCTAAAGATAGAAATAGGAAAGCTATCTGCCCCGGAGCAGAACCCCAAAGATAATAGAAAGCCCCCAAACATGTAATGGCGGTTAGACAAGAAGAAATACTGACACAGACAGAAAATAGTATGAGCAAACGCTGGGGCCCAAACTATCTAAATAGAAAAGGATAGGAAGGGTACTTACTGCAATCCCAGAAAACCCTGAAAAGCACCAGCTCTACTAATTTCCAAATCACCTGAGATCACACGACCTCTTCCACCTAAATTAGTTCTCTGGTGTAACAAAATCAAAACAGCAGCCACTGAAAAAACTGGAAAAAGCAAAAGTACAAAACTCAGTGGCTGAACCAAACTGAGAGGGCAAAAGCCCCGGAGGGGACCCTGAAGGCCCCCACAGAAGTGCAGGACAAAATGCAAAAATATAGCACAAACACAAAAGAAGAAAATGTCTTATCTGATAGCAGGAGATGCAGACACGACACAGCAGGCTACAAGGGAAACTGGAAAGAAGGATTCAGACCAGAACAATTGATCACCGGCAACCCTGATGGGAAAATGACTCCCTTATATAAGACCAGTCAGTCACACCTGATTCCCAGTCCTCACAATCTTCACTAGCAC
>JARQOD010010580.1:0-26808 GCA_033576555.1 Oophaga sylvatica | reverse complement strand
GAAGGGACACCCGGCTTAAAAACCCCAAAGGGGCAGGGAACAGACTTACAGTAGCTGCTTTTTCCCCGGCGGCCGTCGTGCACTTGGAGGACATAAAATTTGTTCTCCGTGTGCCGTGGGGGGGGGATGTTTCGGGGGCCCGTGTGTCCGTTTTAAAAAAAGGAACATGTCTGAAATTTTTTGGCACAGGGACCAAGCTCCATAAAAAACACACTGACTCTACATAGACCCATTCATTTCAATGGGTTATGTGTGTCAGTGTCTCCGGTACTGAAAAAAACCTGTCACCCCCGAAACCGAAAAAAATGACGTGTGAAAGGGGCCTAACAAAAGGGGGGGGCAATCAATTTTCCCCGAGGGGTCACATAAAAACCGTGACTGATGTGCAGGCCAAAACCCAAATAGGTTTAAAATTTTGTTCGCCTTTTTTTAAATTTTTTAACTATTTATTTTATATTGTTGTATGACTTAACATTGAGCAGAATTAAGCATGTTTTTTTCCCCCCTTATACTATATGAGCATGCCCCACACCCCCCCTATATCCCCTATGAGCCTAGACATAGCCCCCTAATATACCGTAAGACCCCACACACGGGCCCCCTATATAACGATATCCTACTTAGCCCCCTATATTCAGTATGAGGCATACGTAGCCTCCCATGTACAAAAGTGCCCCACGTATCCTCTGATATACAGCATGTGTCGCACTTTACCCTCGGATATACAGTTTGTCCCTCATGTACCCTCTAAATACAGCATGTGCCCCACAAATCTCTGTTTTCCCAGCATGTGCCCCTTTGTAGCCTCTGAATACAGCATGTGCCCCGTGCACCCTTTGGATATTGAGCATGTGCCAAAAGTACACATGTGCCTCTGTTTCTCTTGATGCCCCTGACTCCTGCAGTGCACAGCTGATGTAATGTTACATATCGAAATTTGCTGGCTAACATGCTGATTGGTGGAAGAAAAGAAAAAAAAAACGGTCCCTTTCCCTCAAACCAATGTATTCACTGCTGTCTGCATCCAGAGAATGCGGAGAGTGGTGACAGCGAGTGGTGGTGGTGGACAGACGGTGGGCAGGGGAGTGCAAAGTGTGAGCGACTGTTTCAGCCCTTTGGCTGTCTTGGTCTGGGGGCCAGACTGGAACAGCCAGAGTGCAAGATGTCGCTCAAGGGCCGCACTTTGCCCAGGTCTGGTCTAATTTGTTCAGGAACTGTCCTGGTTCTAATGCTCTATAACATGCCATTATATTTTTCTGAGTGGGTGGTTCTGCTTTATTATCATTCTGCCGGCACCATAGGTACTGAATGTTCCTTTTCCTCACATCCCTAAACTGAAAACCTGCCTCTCTTTTATGCCTTTTATTCTTTTTGCGGATCTGCAGCATTTCTGCACACATTGACTTCCATTGAGTCAGTCAAATCCGCAGCAAAACCACAGGTTTAAAAAGATCTGCGGTTTTGCTGCGGAGTTGCGTGCGAGAAACGCTGCAGATTGGGAGGAGGAAGAGTGTGTGGGCAGAGACTATGTGTGTGGGCGGTGAATATGTGCGGGTCTGTCTGCGGGTGTCTGTGCGTATGTGTGCGGGTGTCTGTGGGTGTGTGTTTGTGCGGGTCTGTGTGCGGGTCTGTGTGCAGGCAGGCATCGTCCGATGGGACTACTAGTCCCATCCGGCTATGTCTGCTACAGTGACAGCATTAGCCGATGATGGGACAGTACTAGTCCCATCATCCGGCTACTGTGTTGAATAGTAAGGAAAAAAAAAAACACATACAGACATACAGTACACACACTCATCATACAGCTGCAAAAAAAAAAATAATAATAATAAACCAACAATATACTCTCTGTTCCGACATAAACCATTTAATAACGATTGTCCCACGACGATCTCCCGTGTAGAGCTGTCACATCGGGAGATGTGACCACTCTCCAGGGGCCTCCGGTAATACAATGACCTTCCGCAGTGTATCACTCCGCCGTCAGAGGTCACCGGAGTTCGTCTAGTCACTTGCGGCCCCACAGCGTGGGAAAATTCTCACGCAGCAGTGCCGTAAAGTGAGAGAATGAACTCCAGTGAACCCTCAGTGATAGCACTGCAGGAGCCATTATCTCCTGTCTGTGACAGCTCTACAAGGGAGATTGTCGTGGGATACTCGTCATTAAATGGATTACATCAGAACAGGGAGTATTTGTGTTGGTTTATTATTTAATTTTTTTGCAGGAGATTGATGGCTTTGGGGAATTAGGCGTATAATAAATATGGGAAACTTCATTGAAAGACTTTATTCTATTCAACTATTACCCCATATGCCACTGCTACAGGGCAGTGGGAAGTGAGAGGCTAAGTGCCAGAATTGGCGCATCTTAGATATACGCCATTTCTGGGGCAGCTGAGTGCTGGTGTTTTTAGCCTGAGGGGAGCCAATATCCATGGTCCCTCCTTAGGCTATTAATATCAGCCCGCAGCTGTCTACATAGCCTTTTTTGGCTATTAATTATAGGGGACGTCATTTTTTGGGGGGCACCCCTATTTTAATAGCCAGTGAACGCTATGTAGACAGCTGCGGACTGATATTAATAGCTTAGAAAGATCCATGGGTATTACCCTTCCCAGGCTATAAACATCTGCCCCAGTCACTGGCTTTCCTTCTCTGGACTGGAAAATTGTCCGGGAGCCCATGCCATTTTTTTTAAATTAAACAGATATTGTATTTAAGGCCGGGGTCACACTTGCGAGAAACTCACACGAGTCTCGCACCTCAATACTCGGCACTATAGATAGATATATAAATAGATGAATAGAATATATCTATCTATTTATATATCTATCTATAGATAGATATATTTTATTTATCTATTTATATATCTATCTATCTATCTATAGATATATCTATCTATAGATAGATATATTTTATTTATCAATTTATATATCTATCTATCTACAGATATATCTATTTATTTATCTATCTATAGATATATCTATTTATATATCTATGTACAGATATATCTAAAGATAGATATCTATCTATCTACAGATATATCTATAGAAAGTTATATAAATAGATAGATATATCTATAGATATATTCTATTTATCTATTTATCTATAGATATATCTATAGATAGATATATTCTATCTATCTATAGATATATCTATCTATAGCTATATAAATATTCACTTATATTTGTTTTGTGTGTGTAAACATTACTTTAGAACATGGTAATTTCCCCCCGGGATCAATAAAGTGTATCGTATCGTATGTGATGATATTATGGTCTTCAATGGAGCATGTAAAAGAAGAGGTTGGACAAAGAAATTAGATCACAATTCTTTTTTTTTGTTAAATAACATATCTTTATTTAGCTTACAAAAACACATACAAATCTGCATGGAAAAAACGCATGAAAATCCGCATCAAAAGCGAGCGGATTTTACCTGCGTTTTCTGCCAAGAGGGGAAGAATTTGCGCAGAAAATTCCACAGGCAAATCCGCAACGTGTGCACATACCCTAATGAAGGAAACCACTGGGTATTTTTGACCTTGATTATGTACTTTCCAACTCCTAAAAGCTGGTAATTGCATTACCAATACTTGATCACTTGTGAGCTCTGGGAACTTTCATAACCTTAATATTTTAATAAAGAAAATAACTTTTATAAAGCCATATAGAAGATTGTTGCTTTTTACGGCTTCACAAATGTTCCAATGACCCAATACAATATAAGGTACTGATTATCTAATATATCATTCTGAGCACTTCATTTCTCAGACATCCTATCCTGCATGGGTGCCTTTTTCAGACCATGAGTTAAATGCAATGAAAAAAAATAGGACTGTGAACAAAGCCCTCTGCTAACTCCTGAGTTACCTCCATGATCTCTGAAAATGAAGCAGAGATGACAAGCGGTACTGACATAGCACAAATCAGTCCCGGGTACCGTATCCAACTTGCTGTCCAGATAAAGTGGCTCACCTCCCTTTTCACACTTAACACTGCAGTGTTCTTTACAAGCCCAAGTCTTGACTTGGCCTCAAATCCTATAACTTCCTTTCCATCTGTTTCCTCCCATTTTCTTCCAGGACTTGTATCTGCTTGTAATAAATATGAGGTGTTATATTTAAACAGTTTAACGGTTATTTTTCATTCTCTCCCTTGTGTGATTTGCCAATTGTGTTTGTATATCACCAAAATAAGTAATTTGGGAAAAAGAAAAAAAAGATCATGCCAATTATCTATAAGAGAATGATCTTAGATTAAAAGTTTATTGATCGCGCCAAATAATTGTGTGCGGCATGGACTTTCATAGTCCACAATACCCAAAATACAAAATAGCAATTCCTAAAATATACGTGCCTATACATTTCCACACATCCTTACAGTTACAAAGCATTATCGTGCCAAACCAAGCAACGATATCCAAGCAGAATTTTAGAACACAGTATCTCAGCATTTCAGATGCTAGTTCCTGCCTGTCCAAGATATTAATTCATCTGTGCTCTCATACTGTAGCTCACAAGAAAAACCCATCTGTGCAGCCAAAACACAAATAACACTACAACTACTGTGCTGTGAGCACAAGCATTTTTCCCTCCTCTCCCCCTCCTTAAAGGAAAAAAAAATGGACCACCCTGCTCTTATGGCAGAGAGCACTGTTTACATTGCAATCCTTGACTGTGTAATACTTCTGGCATTTTGGTCAGGATTCCTGAGCTGGGGGCCAGAAGCCCTTAAGCAATGATTGCAGATAGAAAAAAGGAAGAAAGGAAGAAAACTTGTATTAATACATATATGTTTTCTATTGATTTTTGCTCACAGTGAGGGGGGTGACTAACACATGTAGACATAATACCAGCCTATAGTAACCTATCAATGAAGAGTCCTATTCTGTACTGAAGTCTGAATTGGTGAGTATGCATTCTGGGGAGGGGAATGGGAGCATAAAAAGTCACCTTGTTTAGCCTTTGGACTGAAGGAAATTATTCCAGGAAATATCACATTGCTTACATTTGTTCTCCTATTTCCCTCCATAAATTGCTGTATCCAGCTCATTATTAACATGATCGTTAATGTGTTTCAAAATAAATCAGAGTCCTGTTACTAATTTTAATGGAGCGTCTAGTAAAAACCATACACATTTTAAGGAAATAAACATCAAAGTCCAACACTATTTGATTAAAATATCATAAACAGCTTCCTCTGAGATCAAAATTAGAGAAGGGAGAATGGATTCACAGGACTTCTGTCTATCGGCAAGGACAGTAATTTGCTACCACACGACGGGAGATCTGCAAATGTCCTTATCTCCCGACATTCCCAGCTCTTCTTTTGGATAGTCGGGCTGATGCAATGTCATCATAACAGTGTGACACATAGAGCTAGTCCGGCTAATCTAAAGAATAGTCAGGAATTCCGGGACATAAGGAGATTCGCAGCGCTGCCATCCAGAGGTCAAAGACAAGGTTGGAAATGTCGTGATTCTTTAGCTTAGAAAAAAGACGTTTCAGAGGAGATCTCATGTATATGTATAAATACACGTGTGGTCAATAGAAAGGACTGGCACATGACTTATTCCTTGCAAGGGCCATACTAACTGGAGTACTAAGAAACAAATTTCCTATATCTAGTCAACATCCAAGAATCTTGATTCACTTTTAATTGGTATAAATGGGTCCTGTCACATAGTGCTTGTAAATATAAGCAATTTTGACATTTACTGCTTATTAAAATTTTCAGGTTTTGAGATATTAACACTTTTATTTTTTTTACTACTCATTGGGCCCTATGCATCAAAGCTTTCATGCCAGAATTTGCAATAAAAGGTTTGAAAATTGGAAAAATTTTGGCGTATCTCAAAGCTGCACCAAAATGTTGTAACTTTTAGCATTATCATGCCAGTTTCTCCCATCTCAGCCAAATGGGCGGAGCTGGTGCGGGGTAAACGTCGCTTGTTAAATTTATGTATTTGAGTCAGAGTTGGAGTTGGATTTCTGAGGAGGCTTACACAGAGGTGCACGATGCTTGTCCCACACCCCTGACTTCATGAAGATTCATATGCATCTTTATGTCTTTATGAATCTGACTCCAGCATGCCCCCTCATCAAGACCGATGTGAACAATGCCGGTCTTGATGAATCGGGCCCAATGTCTTGGTGCCCGAACACTGCTGCTCAACAACAGAACATGTACATCGCTTACAAACTCTTTTTTATTCAGCTTGTAATTGTTGTTTTAAAGCTAGAAAGGATCGCTATAGCGTTTTTTTACCTCCTAACCCCGGCTAGCTTCAGCACAGTGTTTATAAGCTAGACCGTAGTAGGGGTCAGTATCCTAGGCAAAGAACTGTAAACAAAAGAAATGTTTTAATCTCGACTGCAAATTTTAATAAGCGCTTAATTGCAAAAATGCTTGTTTACACAAGTACTATGTGACAAAATCCACCTATGAAAATGGGAATACCTCTTTCACATTATAAAATGTGAAAAAAGCCAAACTGTAATCTCATAAAGCTCATAAAATAAAGCCATAGTGTGCAAAAATCAGTATCCGTGTATGCACAGGAGTGTAAAAGTGGAGACTTACGGAAAGGAGTTCGAATAGGTAACATAACAAAATAAATTAGGACACATTTGAAAATAAGCTATGGTTATTGTCTGGGGTAGTGCATTCCAAAGAACTGGTACAGCACTAGAAAAGTCTTGGAGATGGGTGGCTTGGATTATGGAGGACGTTAGTCTTAGATCTTTGGCACAAAGTTCACTAGTCAAAGGGGTATTAAACAAATTTTAAAGCGTCTTGGCTGAATGGGTTATCTCATCACAGACTTTGCTGCCTGAACTTTTGTGAAGATGAGCAGTCCACTGCAGGCCAGCATCTGATGCACCTTGCAAACAGCTCATTTTGGAAGGAAAAATTACTAATTGCTGATCATTTCTTGTGTCATAGCCACTGCAGGAAAAGTATTCTAGTACATGGTCATAATTCAGATTAATAGCTGTCCATTAGTACTTGGAAAACCTGGGGACGCCTTAAATAGAGCTGTGGAGAATCCCAAACAAACATGGGAAACACCTTTAATAAAAAGCTAACTCATGGTCTGATTTTTGATAGATGCTAAAACAGTCAAGGAAATGAACTCCTGACTTAATAACTTGCAGTTAGCAAGGGTTTTATAATATTATCATGGTTCCAACATTACAGATACATAGTCCTTCCTCAGGATCAGTGAAGTAGTGTTTCTCTGAATGTGTTACTTCTTGGTCAGCCTCACCTAATTATCAGCTTACTTCTATATTAATTAGTATCTTAGTAAATTGCCATCCAAACATCCTCCATAATCTCTCTATTAATATGGCATGCAAAGATCTAAAATCACTGAGTTAGTGTCTCAAGTTAGGGATGTTGGGAATGATGGCTGTCAGGATAACGTTTGCCAGGAACCTATGCACTACTTCTATGGTGGGCAACTATGGCACTGACTTTGATGGATGGTTGAGGCGGAGCTATCCTTTTTCAATCTATCAGTCAATTTTTAAAAGATGAAAGAACAGACCTCGAAACCGCCTCCCTGCCCGCACTTAAAAAGCAGAAACTCACCTTAAAACAACATATCAGTCTCAATGTTGCCACCATAAAGATAAAGAACTTGGGGAAATTGTATGCCAAAGAAAAAAATAAACAAACAAACAGATGAGACTTATATATACTTGTCATGTGACAGTAAAAGTTCAACATTTTTTTCCAGCAAGAAAACATAACGACCCTGCTCCTTTTAACCAAGCGCGTTTTCCACCTCCCGTTGCGTACACATGTCATTATATACCATAACCTCTAGGAGGCTGGTAATGACTGTAGAAGAAACAAGCTGGTCCCCTTCTTCCACAGCCCTTTTTTCACCGCTCATGAACACAAGGGTGGCCAGGGATATCATAATTTAGGCAAAATATTAGGATGACGGGGCTTATAGTCTTCCGAACGAACTTAAAATATAAGTACAGACTATTACCCTGAACATTGCATTAGAAGTACAACTGTACCGGTGAGTAATGCTGGGTTCAGACATGGCGACCTTGGCTGTTAAAAACAAGTTCATCAGCTGTAAGCAAGCTAATAAGAGGTGGTTTATTGTTGGCCTGCTTAGGTAGGCCGACCAGAATTATATATACAGAATATTGATAATGTCACCGTTCTATGGCCATAGAATATTATTGTTGTCAGCAGCGCATAACAGGTTTACATGCGACGCTGTGTTGCCGCAAACGATTTTTTAAACTAGCTTCAATCATCATACTGGTGGGTGATTGTCAGCCTGTTTAGAGGACCTGATGGTTGGAAACTGGGAAAGATCATTCCCCAATTACCAGTCCATCTAAAACTAGCATAAGGCTGAAATATGTTTTTGTCCATGAATGAGTACATACAGCAGAGTATAATGATGATTACAAGTATTTGTTGTTGTTTTTTTGCCTTTTTAATGGTCCCCTGATAACCTCTTTAACATAAATGTTCACACTAGGTGTAGATTGCATTATTTCAGAGGTCATAGAAAGGTCAGCTTTGAAGGAGACATTCAGATTAAATGTAAACATCTCATTGTAAAAGGCATACAAATCTCCTGCTCCATCCTGCCAGCATAAATAAAGGTATCAGCTGCACCACATCATCTAAACAAATGGAGCAGTCCATTCACACATCTGGAAACTGACACTTTCTGTCTTACAAAAACATTTAGCTGGCATTTAGTCCATGGTAACCAGTCAACCTCTTTCTATTGCCCTAATATCACTGAACTGGACAACTAAAAGGATTTTAAAAAAAAGGTGAAAATTATTTAGGAGGAATATCTTGCCCCTTAAAACATGCTCTTTCAGTAGAACCCAGAAGAGGTAACATTATCCCCCCCAGGTTAAATGGAAGTACCAGGAGTAAAGACTTGTATTTTTAAAGCATCTTGGGGTCAGTTAGTGGAATTTTGAGATAACAGTCTAAACTTACATCTGTTTGAGTGCTTAGTTAAACCCTTCTCTTTGTAAAAAAAAAATATTAGCCAAATCAAAACTTAAAAGTTAAGAAATAGTGATCACATCACCCCATAAACAAGAAAACTTGGTGTATGTCTGATCAAAAGATGAGAGAAAGACAAGCCTGGACAGAAATGATGGTACCTCTGAAAATAATGTGACAGAAGGGACATGCTAAATCAAGGTGTGTCCACTAAGTAGCATCACAGGAGTCTACAGTCTTGGAATCAGACAGTGGGCTTGTATAGAGGGCTACAGATACTCACTGTGCTGTTTGGTGACATGGTGTGTATCACACTCAACATGGACCAGAGGAAGCGAAGGAAAGAGTTGTCTCAGGAGATTAGAAAGAAAATTATAGACAAAGATGTTAAAGGTAAACGTTATAAGACCATCTCTAAGCAGCTTGATGTTCCTGTGACTACAGCTGCACATATTATTCAGATATTTAAGCACCATGGAACTGTATCCAACCTCCCTGGACATGGCCGCAGGAGGAATATTGATGACAAATCAAAGAGACGGCTAAAACGAATGGTAACAAAAGAGCCCAGAAAAACTTGGCTCGCCCACCAGGGCAGTGGGATACTCGGTACCTGGCCGGTGTATCAAAGGGATGTGTCACAGCGGCAGTGACCCGGTCCGTGGCCCTGGGCGTCCAATAAAAGGGGAATTATTTACAGGGGAATAAATAGAGTTTGTACACTATGTTCCAAATTATTATGCAAATGATATTTTTCTCTGATTTTCCTAAGTGGTCGGTGCAAATGACAGTCAGTCTACTAAAAGTCATCACCCGTTAGAGCAGACCCGGGCAAGGGGCGGACCGCAGGCCGCATCCGGCCCGCCGGCTGTCAGTGACCGGCCCGCGGAGGTGCTCCGGCAGTCTCAGGGCCCCGGCATCAGCTGGCACAATACTTACCTCTCCCGTGCCTCCGCTGCTGCAGCTCCGGGCTCCACCGGCGCTTCCTCTCACAGCCGGCCGCTGAATGACGTCATCATTCAGCGGCCGGCTGTGTCAGAGAGCGGGGACGCTGGACAGGTAAGACGTGTCTCTGTGTGTGTCTGTGTCTATGTAGTGCGGTGCTTTGTGTGTGTGTGTGTGTGTATGTATGTGAGAGAGTGCTTATGTGCAGTCTGTGTGTGATGATGGGCAGGCATTGCTGATAATGGGGAGGTATTGATGATGATGGGGATGTGTAGCCCTGGTACACAATACCAGGAGGATGAGTGGAGAGGTAACAGTTAAGGTCTCTTCATGACATCATGTACACTTCTGACACACCCAGCAGGGGTGTGGAAGGGAGTGATTTTCTAGTCAGTCTGTTTCCTGTCCTTGGACAGAGTAGACGTGTCCAGTTTGAGCCTGTCATCAGTTCAGAACGTGGAGGCTGGTACAGGTGGTCTAATTCACCTTAGTCTAGTCAGAGCTGTGCCCCACTGGAAGAAAGACTGAACTAACTATTAAGAGTCGAGCAAATCGAAGGGCAAAGTGGAAGGAAGATTATTGGAAAAGTGCGTTTGGCTTGGAAAAGTCCTGCACATTGCTACCGGTTACTGGAGACCGAAGGATCACTATTAGCTACAAGCATAGTGAAGAGAAAACCAGAGATTTACCGGACCCTAGGTCGCGGCAAACACCCCCTTATAGTCAGTACGTATCTGGGGTCAGGGAAGTGAAGACTTTGAGTCTCTGCAGGACAAAATAAGAATTCAGCTCCCTCATAGAAAGGCTCCTAACACTAAATTGACTGGAAGCACAGCTTTGGATAAGCTGGAATCATAGAGGGGACTACGCTTCAGGCTGGTCGTACTCATCTTCATTGGACAGTAAAGGAGGCCCCTAACTTGCTTAGCTGTTGCCTCAAAGCTCATCCTCCATCAACCCCATCAGCCTCCCTGGGACCTGCTTGAACATCTTACAAGTAAAGGTATGGAAAGACGCTGACGGTGTGAGACTGAGTTATTATTGCATGCCTGCACAATCCCTACCTAACTACCGACCTGAGGGAAGAGTCCCACCTGTAGGGGACCCGACATCTAGCTGCCTCACCATCCCCTCAGAGATCTACAGCAGCGCTGGTACTAATTACCAGAATACTACAGGTGGCGTCACGAACTGTATATAAACCTATCCCCTGTAAATACATCCCCAACATACGCCAGACCGCCAGGGCCACAGACCGAGCCACAGCTACCTGTGACAATCCCCATAGACTTCTACGGGCTCGGCTCTGAGTACCCCATTGCCCTGGTAACCCACAATTGTGGTGGCGGGTCGACACAAAAACTTGGCGTCACGAACAGGATACGAAACTTGCAGCATTGCGAGCCCTGTGTGCCTGTGGAGTGTTTTTGTGAAAAAGGACTGTTTGCACTTTTGGCGCCAAAATCGCCATTTTTGTCGCCATATTCGCGCCCTCAGGCGCTGGAGAAGAAGGTGGGCGTACCTGAAAGAGCGCGCAGAGTCTTGGACACGCCCCCGGCTCTGACTCAGCGGCAGGTCCTGCAACAGGAAGTGAACGCTCTGACATCAGAGCGCCAGCGACGAAGGTCCTGTTCCCACTGCGGTGCCTGTGAAATAGCAGCGTCTGAAACCGGTAGGCTCCGTTTAACCAAGGGGCGCTAAGATGTCACAACAACCGGCTGACACTGCGGCCCCAGCCGGAGGCCCCAATCCCGCACCGTCTGGTATTGTAGCGCCAGATGGGGCGCAGGCCCTGCACCCAGTCCGGTAGTCCCGATCATGCCACTAACGCTCCCATATATGCCTGGGGCGAAATGGCTTCCCCAATACAGCGGTGAGCCAGGCACATTAGCAGGCTTCAAGCGGAAGTTATGCAGCATCTTAGAAATGTACTCTATGCCTGAGAGACAAAAAGCTGCTGTGCTAATAGGGCAGCTAACTGGCGCTGCTGAGAGGGAAGTGGAGACCTGGGATACCGTTGATCAGGAGTCGGTACCTGCGATCTTCCTGAAGCTGCATGCCATATTTGAAGACCGCACAGAAACGGATCTCCGGATGGCCTTCTATCACTGCTCACAACAGCCAGGTGACAGCATCCGGGACTATGCTTGCCGACTACAGGGAGCCCTGAAAGCACTCAAGCAAATTAACAATTTAAATGCTATCGACGAGAATAGAATGTTGAAAGAACAATTTATACAGGGATTGAGATCCCCAGAGGAACGCAGAACTGTAAATTGGTGGTCCTTAGATCATCCGGATGCTACCTTTGATGCCCTAAAGGACATGGCAATAAAAGGGCTGCGGCCCCTGGGCAAACCCGAGGTGGCAACCCAACATCATCAGGCTGAAGTCACTCCGGAACCGGCAGTAACCCCTTTTCCCCGCTAGTGGCTGAAGCCAAAGCGCAGGTGACACCTCCTAGTGAATTGGACTGTCTGCGCTCAGAGGTGCGCCAGCTGACTAAAAATCTGGCTGCTGTAATGAGTGCCCTGCAGCTGCGGAAAGAGGAGGAAGGAAAGATCTTGTTAGCTGACTGCCCAGAAGACGTCCCGTGGATGCACCGGAGAAGAAAGAAGACGTCGCCCCCCCGGAGGAGGACAACGCCACCCCAGGAGCAACCTCTGATCAACACCCTCCTCGTCGAGAGATCATCTGTTACCGCTGCAACCGGAAAGGTCATCTGTCTACACAGTGTCCTTTAAACGGGCAGAACCTGGGTCCAAGGGCCAACACCCAGGAGAATACCCGTCAGGCCCCCTAGACTGGAACCGCAGGTATGTGGGCGGGCGACCCTACCTGTCCATTATTCTAGATGGTATTGCTGTTCCAGCATTGTTAGACACTGGGTCCCAGGTGACCCTAATACCTGATGCTCTATATACCAAGTACTGGTCAATGGACAGTCTTAAACCTCCGAGCCTTGACTTTACTGTGTATGCTTCGAATGGTCTTCCTGTAGAAGTACTCGGAACAAAATGTGTAGATGTAAAGGTGGGCAGAGAGGAGTTGAAAGACCAAGGGCTTCTGGTAGTAAAGACTGTAAATGAGGAGAACGGTTTAAATATAATTTTGGGTACTAACATTATCGGTAATTGTTTGGGAGAAGTTGTGTTCTTACTCCAACAGCTCGCTGAGATTGCCCGACCAAGGCAGAGAGGAGTAATCCAAAGAGAGATCCGGGCCCTGGTGTGTCAGCAGCAAGCGAAGCTTACCGACGGCGAAATTGGTAATGTACGGGTCACTGACTCAGATCCTATTGTGATACCCCCAATGAGTGAAATGATCATTTGGTGCAGGGCAGCCATAGGTCTGAGAGGACAGAATTACCAAGCTGTAGTAGAACCCCACCATTCAGAACATAGACCTACACTTATGACTGCTAGAGGAGTAGTAGAGGTGGTGAATGGAAGAGTACCTGTACGGCTTCTCAATTGGGGAGATGATGAGGTAAATTTACCCCGTTATGCAACCATTGCTAAACTTCATGCTGTTGATAATAATTCTATTCTCCCGGCTGAGTCCTTAGACTCCTGTCAAATAGAGGAGGACAATGACCCAGCAACCCAGGTGGCGGAATGGTGTCAGCAACTCCATGTTGGACGGACACCACTCCTGCTCACCAGAAGCAAGGGGTATTACGGGTGGTGCAAGAGTACGCCCAAGTGTTTAGCAAAAATCCACTTGATTTTGGGACAATTAAGGGAGTACAACATCATATCCCTACTGGCAGTCATCCTCCATCAAAGAGCGGTATAGGCCCATACCTCCAGCTCATTATCAGAAGGCTAAAGAAATGTTGAATGATATGAAGAAAGCTGGGGTGATAAGGGATAGTTGTAGCCCCTGGGCAGCCCCTCTAGTTCTGGTTAAAAAGAAAGATGGTAGTATGAGAATGTGTGTGGATTACAGGCAGGTGAACCGCATAACACACAAGGATGCATACCCGTTACCACGTATAGAGGAATCATTAGCTGCTCTGAAAACGGCTAACTACTTTTCTACCCTCGATCTGACTAGTGGTTACTGGCAAGTGGCTGTGGCTGAGGAGGATCGTGAGAAAACGGCTTTCACCACCCCAATGGGGCTCTGTGAGTTCGACAGAATGCCGTTTGGGCTCAGTAGTGCCCCAGGAACATTTCAGAGAGTGATGGAAAACTGTCTGGGACATCTCAATTTTGAAACCGTGCTGCTATACCTAGACGACGTCATCGTGTATTCCAAGACTTATGAGGACCATCTGAAGCACCTGGCAGAAGTATTCGAGTCCCTGTCCAGGTACGGGATGAAATTAAAACCCTCAAAATGCCATCTACTCAAACAGAAGGTACAATACTTGGGGCACATCGTCAGTTCGGAAGGAGTAGCGCCGGACCCAGAGAAAGTCACTGCCATCCAGAAGTGGCCGGAGCCGAAGAACCTTAAGGAAGTGCGACAGTTCCTGGGACTAACGGGTTACTACAGGAGGTTCGTGAAAGATTACACGAAGAAGGCAGCTCCTTTACAGGACCTCCTGGTAGGACAATCCTTAAAGAGCAGAAACCCTCCCTTTAATTGGGGTAAAGAACAGGCTGAAGCATTCCAAAAGATGAAAGAGATCCTGACAGGTGATGAGATCTTAACCTATCCTGATTACAGCCAACCGTTCCTGTTGTACACCGACGCCAGTAATGAAGGGCTGGGAGCAGTTCTCAGTCAGAAGCAGAATGGCCAAGAAAAAGTCATCGCTTATGCTAGCAGAAAACTCAGGCCAACGGAGAGGAATCCGGAAAATTATAGCAGCTTCAAGCTGGAGTTTCTGGCGCTGGTCTGGGCCATTACTGAAAGATTTAAGCACTATCTGGCCTCCAATAAGTTCACGGCGTACACAGACAACAACCCGTTAACGCACCTGGAAACCGCCAAGCTGGGTGCCATGGAGCAGCGATGGATGGCCCGGTTGTCCAATTACCAGTTTACTATCAAGTACCGGGCAGGTCGAAAGAATGCTAATGCTGATGCGTTGTCCCGAATGCCGCATGACTCTGATACGGAAGAAGAATCGGACGACCTGGAAGAAATTGAGCTACCCGCGTTCCATCGAAATGGGGTAGTCCACGAGCATCGAGTTCACAGAAAGCATATGGTGCAACATTAAATCCTTTACCCCATCACAGCTGGAAAGAGACTCAGGACAGTGATCCAGTGGTCAGCCGCATCAAGGAGTTGTTAAAACAGGAAGGTTCCTCCTTGGAAAAGGATGCACCTATGTCAGCCAAGCTCCTGTGGAACGAGAAAAGCAGGTTGTTCCTATACCGTGAGAAGTTGTGCAGGAGATACGTCAACCCCAGAACCCATGAAATGGTCTGGCAAATCGTGGTCCCCAAGGCAGACGTCCCAATGGTGTTGGAAGCATACCACGATCAAGCAGGACACTTTGGCTGGAGAAAGCTGGAGACCCTGTTGAGATGCCGGTTCTATTGGGTAGGGATGCGCAGCTCCATCGAGAGGTGGTGTCGGAACTGTGGACCTTGTGGTCTCAGAAGAAAGGACTACGGTAGTCAGAAGGCACCCCTGCAACCTATCCGGACGACTCGTCCCCTGGAGATTGTGGCCTGGACCACGTCAAACTGTCGCCGGGTAGATCTGGATACTCATACGCCTTGACCATGGTGGACCATTAATCCAGATTTCTGGTGGTTGTTCCAGTGAAAGACCAGACCGCAGTGACGGCCGCGAAGACCTTTCAAGCAAGCTTTTGTAGACCGCATGGGTATCCGGAGCAAGTCTTAACCGATCAGGGACCTGCTTTTGAAGCCGATTTATTCAAGGAATTCTGTCATATGTACGGGTGCAAGAAAATTAGAACGACACCATACCACCCTCAAACCAACGGTCTCTGTGAAAAGATGAACCATATTGTCCTTGACTTGTTGAGATCCATACCGTTGGAAGACAGGAATCGATGGCCGGATTTACTACCTGATTTGGTTGATTTGTATAATCATATAACCTGTAAGCTCAACTAACTGCACTCCAGCTTATCTTATGCGAGCAAGGCCCGGAAAACTACCAATGGATTTAGAACTTGGAGTGGTAGAACCGGAGGCAGACTACGCTGTTGAGAACTGGGACGTCAATCGGCAAGAGCAATACAGAAAAGTACAAATCTGTGTAGAGGAAAGTCTTAATAAGGCACGGGAGAAACAGGAAGATGTTTACAACCGAAATGCTCCTGCCAAGCCTTTGATGCCTGGAGAGGTAGTATTAAAGAGAAAAAGGAAGATGCACAAACTGGATAACCAGTGGGAGCAAGAACCCTACGTCATACAAGATTCTAAATATGACAACAGAAAAGTTTGTGTCGTCAGTAAGGACGGAGGAAGAACAACAACCACTGTGTCCAGAGATCATTTGAAGTTGTGTCCAGAACACTTAAAGCGTTGTGAAAAGAACCCTGTCCTCAATCAAGGAGAAAGAAAGGAAGAGGTCCTACACACAGATCTGGGAGATTTTCCTGCGGATTGGCCCCGACTGGGAGATGCTGTGATAATTCCAGTGTTGCAGTTTTATCAGCCACAAGAGGAAATTCTACCTCCAGTTGTGCCTGTGGTGCCAGTTGAGCCCGCTCAGGAGTTACCCATTCCAGCAACACCTCAACCTGTGGAACCTCAAGATGGATCATCTGAAGCAGCGCCCCATACTATGGGATCCCCTGGTGGAGCTGACTCACACCGCCCAGCCATCAGTACGCTTGCCAGATCCATAGAAAGATTAAGGCAGTTCTATAGTTTGCCGTTACGCAGTGCAGACAGATCGCAACTTGATATACCTGAAACTACACCACGTAGATCAGAGAGAATCACAAAAGGGAAATTACCCATTAGATATCAGCAGTGATTATAACGAATTTATGTGAACATTGTAAAAAGTCTATATATATAAATGTGTTTTTCCTAATATGTCTTCGTTTAACAATGGACTCAGAGGCTGAGGACTGAGCCAGCCCAAAAACTGTATCCTGTAAATAGTTGCACTAAAGTGCCTTTTTAATGGTTTCACATGAAACCTTGACTTACCTCTGAACCAAAAACCCGTGTGGTGTGGCACTGAGTGAGGTCTGCATTTGGATGTCCTGCAGCCCACCCAGGACCCACGTTGAAGGTTTGGTGCGGGTCCTTCACAAGTATACCGTATATTTATTGAATGCTATTTAATACTTTTGTATTTCTATATAAAATGTTAATGTTTGCAACGTTCAAGATATCCTCACCTCCCGGATGGGACGAATTACTGTTTACTGTTTAATGTTTCATGCATAAACAAAAATGTCTCTTTATATTTTACAGCCCGGGAGTGCTGTCGTTTACCATGGGGGAATGTGTAGCCCTGGTACACAATACCAGGAGGATGAGTGGAGAGGTAACAGTTAAGGTCTCTTCATGACATCATGTACACTTCTGACACACCCAGCAGGGTGTGGAAGGGAGTGATTTTCTAGTCAGTCTGTTTCCTGTCCTTGGACAGAGTAGACGTGTCCAGTTTGAGCCTGTCATCAGTTCAGAACGTGGAGGCTGGTACAGGTGGTCTAATTCACCTTAGTCTAGTCAGAGCTGTGCCCCACTGGAAGAAAGACTGAACTAACTATTAAGAGTCGAGCAAATCGAAGGGCAAAGTGGAAGGAAGATTATTGGAAAAGTGCGTTTGGCTTGGAAAAGTCCTGCACATTGCTACCGGTTACTGGAGACCGAAGGATCACTATTAGCTACAAGCATAGTGAAGAGAAAACCAGAGATTTACCGGACCCTAGGTCGCGGCAAACACCCCCTTATAGTCAGTACGTATCTGGGGTCAGGGAAGTGAAGACTTTGAGTCTCTGCAGGACAAAATAAGAATTCAGCTCCTCATAGAAAGGCTCCTAACACTAAATTGACTGGGAAGCACAGCTTTGGATAAGCTGGAATCATAGAGGGGACTACGCTTCAGGCTGGTCGTACTCATCTTCATTGGACAGTAAAGGAGGCCCCTAACTTGCTTAGCTGTTGCCTCAAAGCTCATCCTCCATCAACCCCATCAGCCTCCCTGGGACCTGCTTGAACATCTTACAAGTAAAGGTATGGAAAGACGCTGACGGTGTGAGACTGAGTTATTATTGCATGCCTGCACAATCCCTACCTAACTACCGACCTGAGGGAAGAGTCCCACCTGTAGGGGACCCGACATCTAGCTGCCTCACCATCCCCTCAGAGATCTACAGCAGCGCTGGTACTAATTACCAGAATACTACAGGTGGCGTCACGAACTGTATATAAACCTATCCCCTGTAAATACATCCCCAACATACGCCAGACCGCCAGGGCCACAGACCGAGCCACAGCTACCTGTGACAATCCCCATAGACTTCTACGGGCTCGGCTCTGAGTACCCCATTGCCCTGGTAACCCACAATTGTGGTGGCGGGTCGACACAGGGAGATGATGATAATGGGCAGGCATTGATGATGGGGAGAAGATGATGATGGGCAGGCATTGCTGATAATGGGGAGGCATTGATGATGATGGGGAGAAGATGATGATAATGGGCAGGTATTGATGATAATGGGCAGGCATTGATGATGGGGAGAAGATGATGATGATGATGATGGGCAGGCATTGATGATGATGGGGAGAAGATGATGATAATGGGCAGGTATTGATGATAATGGGCAGGCATTGATGATGGGGAGAAGATGATGATGATGATGGGCAGGCATTGATGATGATGGGGAGAAGATGATGATAATGGGCAGGCATTGATGATGGGGAGAAGATGATGATGGGCAGGCATTGCTGATAATGGGGAAGCATTGATGATGATGGGGAGAAGATGATGATAATGGGCAGGCATTGATGATAATGGGCAGGCATTGATGATGGGGAGAAGATGATGATGGGCAGGCATTGCTGATAATGGGGAGGCATTGATGATGATGGGGAGAAGATGATGATAATGGGCAGGTATGTATATATACAGTATATATATATATATATATTATATATATATGTATATATACAGTATTGGGTAGAACGGAGTTAATTATATTAGTCCGGCCCTCTAAAACCATCCCAATTTCTCATGCGGTCCCCTGGCAAAATTAATTGCCCACCCCTGCGTTAGAGTATTCATCGAATTTTATTGAAGAAACCTCCCAATGATAACAGTATAATCTCCAAAATGGAAAAAACTCAAAATGCACTGTTCCAAATTATTAGGCACAGTAGAATTTCTAAACATTTGATCTGTTTTAACCCCTACACCCCAAGGGTGGTTTGCACGTTAATGACCGGGCCAATTTTTACAATTCTGACCACTGTCTCTTTATGAGGTTATAACTCTGGAACGCTTCAACGGATCTTCGCGATTCTGAGATTGTTTTCTCGTGACATATTGTACTTCATGTTAGTGGTAAAATTTCTTCGATATACCTTGCATTTATTTTTGAAAAAAACGCAAATATGGCGAAAATTTGAAAATTTTGCAATTTTCAAACTTTGAATTTTTTTTCCCTTAAAACAGAGAGATATGTCACACAAAGTAGTTAAGAAATAACATTTCCCACATGTCTACTTTACATCAGCACAATTTTGGAACCAAAATTTTTTTTTGTTAGGAAATTATAAGGGTTAAAAGTTGACCAGTGATTTCTCATTTTTACAACAAAATTTACAAAGCCATTTTTTTAGGGACCTCCTCACATTTGAAGTCACTTTGAGGGGTCTATATGGCAGAAAATACCCAAAAGTGACACCATTCTAAAAACTGCACCCTCAAGGTACTCAAAACCACATTCAAGAAGTTTAATAACCCGAGCTGAAGCAACGTGGAAGGAAAAAATTAATATTTAACTTTTTAGCCACAAAAATGATCTTTTACAAACTTTTTTTATTTTCACAAGGGTAAAAGGAGAAAATGGGCAGATAAAGTTGTTGTGCAATTTCTCCTGAGTACGCCAATACCCCATATGTGGGGGAAACCACTGTTTGGGCACACGGCAGAGCTCGTAAGGGAAGGAGCACCGTTTGACTTTTTCAAACTAAAATTGGCTGGAATTGAGATTGGACGCCATGTCGTGTTTGGAGAGCCCCTGATATGCCTAAACAGTGGAAACCCCCCACAAGTGACACCATTTTGGAAACTAGACCCCCTAAGGAACTTATCTAGATCTGTTGTGAGCACTTTGAACCCCAAAGTGTTTCACAAAAGTTTATAATGCCTGGGTGTGAAAAAAAAAAAAATTTCCACAAAAATGATTTTTTAGTCCCAAATTTTTGATTTTTCCCAAGGAAATTGGACCCCAAAAGTTGTTGTCCAATTTGTCTTGAGTACGCTGATACTCCATATGTGGGGGGGAACTGTTTGGGCGCACGGCAGGGCTTGGAAAGGAAGCAGTAACGTTTTGGAATGCAAACATTGATGGGGGTCATGTTCCGTTTGTAGTGCCCCAGATGAGCCTAAACAGTGGAAACCCCCCACAAGTGACCCCATTTTGGAAGCTAGACCCCCTAAGGAACTTATCTAGATCTTTGGTGAGCACTTTGAACCCCCAAGTGCTTCACACAAGTTTATAATGCCCGGGCATGAAAATATAAAATCCTATTTTTTTCCCACAAAAATTATCTCTTAGTCACTAATTTTTTATTTTCCCAAGGGTAACAGGAGAAATTGGACCACAAAATTTGTTGTCCAATTTGTCCTGAGTACGCTGATACCCATATGTGGGAGGGAACCACTGTTTGGGAGCATGGCAGAGCTCGGAATGGAAGGAGCACCATTTGACTTTTTCCAACCAAAATTGGCTGGAATTGAGATTGGACGCCATGTTGCATTTGGAGAGCCCCTGCTGTGCCTAAACAGTGGAAACCCCCCACAAGTGACCCCATTTGGGAAACTAGACCCCATAAGGAACTTATCTAGATCTTAGGTGAGCAATTTGAACCCCCAAGTGCTTCACACAAGTTTATAACGTAGAGCCGTAAAATTAAAAAATCATATTTTTTCCACAAAATTGATCTTTTCACCCCAATTTTTATTTTCCCAAGGGTAACAAGACTCCAAAAGTTATTGTGCAATTTGTCCTGAGTGCGCTGATACCCCATATGTGGGAGTAAACCACTGTTTGGGTGCATGCATGGCAGAGTTTGGAAGGGAAGGAGCGCCGTTTGACTTTTTCAACGCAGAATTGGCTGGATGCCATGTCGTATTTGGAGAGCTCCTGATCTGCCTAAACAGTGGAAACCCCCCACAAATGACACCATTTTGGAAACTAGACCCCTCAAGGAACTTATCTAGATGTGTGGTGAGCACTTTGAACCCCAAAGTGCTTCACAGAAGTTTATAACGTACAGCCGTAAAATAAAAAATCTCTTTTTTTTTACAAAAATGATTTTTTCGCCCCCAATATTTTATTTTCACAAGGGTAACAGGAGAAATTGGACCCCAAAACTTGTTGTCTAATTTGTCCTGAGTATGCTGATACCCAATATGTGGGAGTAAACTACTGTATGGGCGCACGTCGAGGCTCGGAAGGGAAGTAGTGACGTTTTGGATTGCAGACTTTGATGGAATGGTCTGGGGAGTCATGTCGCATTTGGAGAGCCCCTGATGCGTCTAAACAGTGGAAACCCCCCACAAGTGACCCCATTTTGGAAAATAGACCCCACAAGGAACTTATCTAGATGTGTGGTGAGCACTTTGAACCCCGAAGTGCTTCACAGAAGTTTATAACGTACAGCCGTAAAAATAAAAAATCCTTTTTTTTTTTACAAAAATGATTTTTTCGCCCCCAATATTTTATTTTCACAAGGGTAACAGGAGAAATTGGACCCCAAAAGTTGTTGTCCAATTTGTCCTGAGTACGCTGATACCCAATATGTGGGAGTAAACTACTGTATGGGCGCACGTCGGGGCTCGGAAGGGAAGTAGTGACGTTTTGGATTGCAGACTTTGATGGAATGGTCTGGGAGCGTCATGTCGCATTTGGAGAGCCCCTGATGCGCCTAAACAGTGGAAACCCCCACAAGTGACCCCATTTTGGAAAATAGACCCCACAAGGAACTTATCTAGAAGTGTGGTGAGCGCTATGAAGCCCCAAGTGCTTCACAGAAGTTTTATAACATACAGCCGTAAAAACAAAAAAATCATTTTTTTTTAACAAAAATGATTTTGTCGCCCAAAGTTTTTTATTTTCCCAAGGGTAACAGGAGAAATAGGACAAATTGCACAATAACTCTTGTGGTCCAGAGTACGCTGATACCCCATATGCGGGAGAAAACTACTGTTTGGGCGCATGGCAGAGCTCAGAAGTGAAGGAGCACCGTTTGACTTTTTCAACGCAGAATTGGCTGGAATTAAGATCAGACGCCATGTCACATTTGGAGAGCCCCTGATGTGCCTAAACAGCAGAAACCCTCCAATTCTAACTCCAACCCTAACCCCAACACACCCCTAACCCTAGTCCCAACCCTAACCACAAACCTAACCCTAACACACCCCTAACCGTAATCCCAACCCTAATCCTAATCCTAACGTTAGCGCCAACCCTAACCCTAACTTTAGCCGCAACCCTAACGGGAAAATGGAAATAAATACATTTTTTTAATTTTATTATTTTTCCCTAACTAAGGGGGTGATAAAGGGGGGTTTGATTTACTATTTATAGCGGGTTTTTATGATTGGCAGCTGTCACGCTAAAAGACGCTTTTTATTGCAAAAAATAGTTTTTTGCATCACCACATTTTGAGAGCTATAATTTTTGCATATTTTGGCCCACAGAGTCATGTGAAGTCTTATTTTTTGCGGGACGAGGTGACGTTTTTATTGGTACCATTTTTGAGCACTTAACGTTTTTTGATCGCTTTTTATTTCGATTTTTGGGAGCTTAGAATGAACAAAAATCAGCAATTCACGAATTTCTTTTGGGGGAGGCGTTTGTACCGTTCCGCGTGTGGTAAAATTAATAAAGCAGTTTTATTCTTCGGGTCAGTACGATTACGGCGATACCTCATTTATATCTTTTTTTATGTTTTAGCGCTTTTATAGAATGAAAACAATTTATATAAAAAATTATTATTTTTGCATCGCTTTATTCTGCGAGCTATAACTTTTTTATTTTTTCACTGATGCTGCTGTATGACGGCTCGTTTTTTGCGGGACAAGATGACATTTTCAGCGGTACCATGGTTATTTATCTCGGTCTTTTTGATCGCGTGTTATTCCACTTTTTGTTCAGCGGTATGATGATAAAGCATTGATTTTTTGCTTCGTTTTTTTTTTTTTTTTAAGGGGTTCACTAAAGGGGTTAACTAGTGGGACAGTTTTATAGGGGGGGTCGTTACGGACGCGGCGATATCAAATATGTGTACTTTTATTGTTTTGTTTTTTTTATTTACAGGAAAGAATGAATTTATTGGGGAATATTTTTTTTTTTTTTTTATGATTTTTTTTAACACTTTTTATTTTTATTTTTTTTACTTTGTTCCAGGGTGGGACATCACTGTATTTTATCAGATCGCTGGTGTGACAGTATGCACAGCACTCTGTCACACCAGCGATCGCTCTGGCAGTGCTGCGGGCTTCTCAGTGCCTGCTCTCAGCAGGCACTGAGGAAGCCGCCTCCCTGCAGGACCCCGGCGCCATCTTGGATCCGGGGACCTGGAGGGAGGACGGACCCTCGGAACAGCGCGACACATCGCGCTGCTCTGAGGGTCTCAGGGGGGCGCGCAGGGAGCCCCCACCCTGCGCGATCCTCCCCTGTGCCCCGGGGACACCGCAATCATGTTTGATCGCGGTGTGCCAGGGGTCAATGTGCCGGGAGCGGTCCGTGACCGCTCCTGACACACAGTCACGGGTGTCAGCTGTGATAATCAGCTGACACCCGGCGGCGATCAGCTGCGCTCGCCCCAGGAGCGCAGCTGAACGCCCATGACGTACTATTCCGTCCATGGGAATTAGGTCCAGGGTCACATGGACGGAATAGTACGTCTGATGGCAGAGAGGGGTTAAAGAACTGAAAATGCTCATTTGTGGAATTTGCAGCATTAGGAGGTCACATTCACTGAACAAAAAAGCTACTTAACTCCAAACATTCTAACAGGCCAAGTTACATGTTAACATAGGAACCCTTCTTTGATATCACCTTCAAATTCTTTCATCTATTGAACTTGTGAGTTTTTGGAGTTTCTTCTTTTATTTCTTTGCATGAAGCCTCCCAGAGCTGCTGTTTTTGAAGTGAACTGCCTCCCACCCTCATAGATATTTTGCTTGATGATACTCCAAAGGTTCTCTATAGGGTTGAGGTCAGGGGAAGATGGTGGACACACCATGAGTTTATCTCCTTTTATGCCCATAGCAGCCAATGACTCAGAGGTATTCTTTGCAGCATGAGATGGTGCTTTGTCATGCATTAAGATGATTTTGCTCCTGAAGGCACGTTTTCTGCTTTTTATACCATGGAAGAAAGTTGTCAGTCAGAAACTCTACATACTTTGCAGAGGTCATTTTCACACCTTCAGGAACCTTAAAGGGCCCTACCAGCTGTTTCCCTATGATTCCGGCCCAAAACATGACTCCTCCACCTCCTTGATTACGTCGCAGCCTTGTTGGGACATGGTGGCCATCCACCAACCATCCACTACTCCATCCATCTGGACCATCCAGGGTTGCTCGACACTCATCAGTAAACAAGACTGTTTGAAAATTAGTCTTCATGTATGTCTGGGCCCACTGAAACCGTTTCTGTTTGTGAGCACTGGTGGCCGAATCGTAGGTTTATACACCACAGCAAGTCTTTGAAGGATCCTACACCTTGTGGTTCGAGGGAATCCAGAGGCAACAGCAGCTTCAAATATCTGTTTGCTGGTTTGTAATGGCTTTTTAGCAGCTGCTCTCTAAAGGGTATGCCACACTAAACAATATCGCTAACGAGATCGCTAAAAAACGTCACTATTTAGCGATCCCGTTAGCGATGTTGTTCAGTGCGGCAGCTTCCAGCGACGAGCTTCCTGCTGTGATCTCGCTCGTCGCTGGAATCGTTCCGGACCCTATTTCATCGCTGGCGCTCCCGCTGGGTAAGTATCTTATCGCTGTGTGGCACCTTTTCTTAGCGATTTAGCGGTACTTTTGTACCGCTAAAGTCGTTAAGAAGATCGCTAACGGCGATAGCGTCGTTAACTATATCGCTAAATGTGGCCGCATTTAGCGATATAGAAACGATCCCGCTAGCGATCTCATTAGTATGCAACGCTAACGAGATCGCTAGCGGGATTGCTTAGTGTGGCAGTACCTTTAATCCGATGAACTTGCCTGGCAGAAAACTTCCTCATTCTGCCTTTATCAGCACGAACACGTCTGTGCTCAGAATCAGCCACAAATCCCTTAACAGTACGATGATCATGCTTAAGTTTTTGGGAAATATGTAATGTTTTCATCCCTTGACCAAGGCATTGCACTATTTGATGCTTTTCAGCAGCAGAGAGATCCTTTTTCTTTCCCATGTTACTTGAAAACTCTGGCCTGCTTAATAGTGTGGAACATCCAGTTTTCCTTTTATTGGGCTCACATGGCAAACTAATTATCACAGGTATCTGAGATTGATTTCAGTGATCCAAAGAACCCTGAGACACAATACCATCAATGGGTTTCATTTACAAAAAAAAAAAAAAAAAACACAATGACACTTAAAACCAATTTGCATAATAATTTTGAACATAGTGTAGTGTAGGTATTCGTGACGCCACCTGTGGTATCTGGTCAATGGTGACCAGAGCTGCGGTGCACATCCTCTGGGATAGATGGTGAGATGCAGCAGAGTTGGTACAGTCTCCCACAGGTGAGACTATGGGATCCCAGGGCAGGTAGATGTAGTAAAAGGTGATAATGGTGCTGCAGGATGTAGCTGAGTGCAATGTGTGACACAGGAAGAAACTGAGAAACAGTCAGTGAGTTGCAGTTTCCAAAGCTTTACTTACAGTTTTTCAGGCAAAGCATCCATGGCATTGAATACAGGTCGTACTGGAGCAGGTCGGCCTGAAAGCAGTTTAGGATCCCCTGATTACAGGTGGGATGTGAGGTCTCCTTTATAGCGCTGTTCTGTGAGGCATCGGCTGCTATAAGCTCCGTCCAAGTCCTCTGGATTCTCCGTCTCTTATTCAAGTTGTACTTGACTCTCATAATATGCAGTTGTAGCCTGTTTCAGGAACTAATCACTTATGGAGTCTCTGACTCACATGTGCTGCTGCTTTGTGGAGGAGTCTTAATGGGGACAGAAAACCTGCTGTCCTCTGCCCTCCGGATTCTGCTGCTGGGATTTTACTACACCCTCTCAGCCTCAGACTCCAGGGGTCCAGTTTCGGCGCTTAGACCTGGGGATGAGCCCTGCTATGGCTTCAGTCCCCAGCTTGTCTCTTCACGTCTTGCCTCTCTCGTTCCCTCAGCTAGACTGACTAACTCCTTCCCCAGCCTGAATATTCCAGGGAAGTTCCCCTTAAATCGGGTGTTTTGAGCTCCCCCTTCTGGTCTGGAGTCAGAAAGGTGTTGCATGCTGTATTACCTGCTAAGGGATCCCTCTTTGCTTTCAGGCATGACATCACCCTCCCCTGGAGGAAGGCAAGGTCACTGTGGCAACCAAACTCCTGGGGTGCCACAAACTTCTAAACAGATTTAAGGTGAACTTCAAGCTCAAGAAACGTCAGTGTCAGATCGCACCATCCGTTGTTCTATGAGCCAAAGTGGACTTCATGGGAGACGACAAGGAGGACAACATTGTTGAAAAAAATCATAAAAAAACCAGACTGGAATTTGCCAA
>JARQOD010010579.1:0-26814 GCA_033576555.1 Oophaga sylvatica | reverse complement strand
CTGGGGGATGCCAAGTTTAAATAGAAAATATTTTTAAAAATTGAACGTCCGACAGCACACAGAGGGGGGGACCGCCCCTTGGAACGGGAAACCTCAGATAAAAAAAGGGCGGCACCTCTCCCACCACTCAGTTTTTTTCCCGTTCCTAAAGGACGGTTTCCTACGAAAAAGATCCAAGCCCCGGGCCCGGGCCCGGTCGACCCGGAGCGGGGGGAATTCCTACCTCGCGGTGGGGAGCCCCGGAGCGCCACGGGGGTCCGGGTAGGATTCCACGGCATGTGCGGAGAGGTGGAGCAACCAGGGGATCCGTCTCCCAGCCAGCCCGAGTAAATTTTTTCCCCCACCCCCGGGGCCCCGATCCTTCCCCTGCCCTTTTCCCTTTGGGGTCCTGTCATGGGGGGGGCCTCTTGGGGATGCACCCGGGTTTTTTTTTAAAAAAAAAAAAAAAAAATTTAAATTAAATTTCCCCCGCCGCTCCCCTTGGGGAAGGGGCGGGGCGGGGGTTTTTTTGAATTTCCCCCGCCCCCCGCGTCACGTTATGGACGGCACGGCGGGGGGGTTTTGAATTTCCCGCCCGCGTCCGGCTATGGCGGCGCGGCGGGGGGTTTTTGAATTTCCCGCCGCGCGTCACTGCATGGACGGCGCGGCGGGGTTTTTGAAAATTTATTTGTGCGCCGCTGTTTGCGCAGCGGCGGGGTCGGGGGGAGACTCCGCTTGGGGGGGCACCGGGGGGGATTGTGCTTCCCCGCGGTCCCCTGCGAGCGGGGAAAAAGGGGGCCGGGGTCCCCCACCGGAACCGGAAGGAGACGCCGGGCCGGGGTTTTTGAAAATTTTGGCGTGCCGTCGGACGGCCCTGCTGTGGGGACGGCGGGAGGTAAAAGGGGGCCTGGGGCGGGAGTAGGGGGGGGTGGACCCTGGCCAGACCTGCTACCGAATCCGGGGGGGGATATAAAAGCCTAGGAAAGAGGGAAAGCCTTCTGCCCCTTTTTTTAAAATGGGGACTGCGAGGCTCCCTCGGTGCAACAGGAGAGCCAGCAGCAGACAGAGCGCTCCTCTTCAATGGCCAGGAGCACCAGCCGCAGAAGTTCCGCAGCTGGGAAAAAGCCCCCTCCCCGTGATCCGGTACCTACTGCTGTAAAATCTGGGTAAGAGATCGTCAGATTTAGAATACCCAGTAATACAGTTTTTTCCCCATTTTGTCTGTTACTAGGGGAAGAAGTGTTCGGTGAAAAGCAAGCACAGGGAATGTGCCTTTTGCGCTTGCCCTCTGCCTGACGCTTGCCCTAAGAGGTTGTGCCAGCCGTGCATGCAACAGACGGTAGGGCATTTTTATGGGGAAGGGCAGGGGCATGGGATGACATAGTAAACCCCCCCCTTATGCCCCTTCCCTTTTTAGATAGCGGAGGAGACTCCAGATTTCACCGAAAGCCTGAAGGAGATAATAAGAGCAGAGTTGAAAGCGTCCTCAAGACACGGAGAATTTTCCAGGCGTAGAAATGTACCAGTTTTGTCTGATTCAGAGTCGCCTGCCGCCCATGATAGGGGTGAAGTTGTGTCAGGACCCTCCTCGCCTTCCTCTTCGGCTTCCTCCTCGTCTTCTACGGAAGACGCTACCCGGTTTTGTTTTCCCTTGGACCAGATGGACAAATTTGTCAAATCAGTTAGGTCCACCATGGGGGTAGAAGAGGCGAAACCAGAGCCCTCAGTACAGGATCTGATGTTTGGTGGTCTAGATCCAAAAAAACGGAGATCCTTTCCACTAAACAGTAGCATCCAAGGCCTTATAGACAGAGAGTGGAAGAAGCCTGAAAAAAGAGGCTCCTTACCCCAAGCGTTTAAACGGAGATATCCCTTTGAGGATCCCCTGACGGGTAAATGGGATAAGGCCCCGAAGCTGGATGCAGCAGTGGCGAAGGCTTCTAAAAAATCCTCCATCCCTTTTGATGATATGGGGTCTTTGAAAGATCCACTAGACAGGAAGGCAGATTCCTTTTTGAAAGGCACATGGGAGATGTCGGCAGGTGCCCTGAGGCCGGCAGTTGCAGCCACTTGCGCAGCCAGGTCATTGATGGTCTGGCTAGACCAGTTAGCTTCCCAGTTAACAGATGGAACCTCCAGGGGGACAATTCGAAAGACCTTGCCAATAATTCAGAATGCGGCGGCTTTCCTGGCTGATTCCTCAGCGGACTCAGTAAGAATGGCTGCCAGAGCGGCAGGGCTGTCTAATGCAGCACGAAGGGCATTATGGCTGAAATGTTGGCCGGGCGATATTCAAGCCAGATCTCGCCTCTGTTCCATTCCGTGTGACGGCGAATATCTTTTTGGCCCGGTCCTGGACGAACTTTTAGAAAAGGCAGGGGACGACAAGAAAAAGTTTCCCAGTCTATCAGCTCCTTCCTATAAAAGACCTTTCAGCAGAAGGAGGTTCAGCTACCGAAGGTCGTCCAGGGAACGAGCCAAATGGGATGAAAAGAGGCGAAGAGGTACAGGGTTTATGTTTAGAGGTCCACCTAGGGAAACAAAAAAACCCTCGCAATGACTAGCGATGCCGGTAGGAGGCAGATTGAAAGCCTTCTACCCGGCCTGGTCGGAAATCTCAAACAGTAGCTGGATCCTTAACATCATAGCTACAGGGCTGCAGTTAGAATTCTCCTCGGTACCTTGGGATAACTTTAAAATTACCCCACTTAGATCATCCCCATCGGAGCAGGCCGCTCTAGAGTTGGAGGTTCAGGAGCTTTGCGCTAAGAATGTCTTAGTGGAGGTGCCAGAAGCAGAGCGGGGTAAGGGGTTTTACTCCCCTCTGTTTTTGATCCATAAACTGGATGGGTCTTTTAGAACAATTATTAATTTGAAAGCCCTCAATAAATTCCTGATTATTCACCCATTTAAAATGGAAACGGTCAGCTCAGCAATAAAGCTTCTGTTTGAAAATTGCTTTATGGTGGTGTTAGATCTGAAAGACGCTTATTACCACATACCGATCCATATGGAGCATCAGCGTTTCCTCAGAGTAGCAATCCAGATGGGGGAATCACTGCGACATTTTCAATATAGCGCCCTTCCCTTTGGCTTGGCGGTGGCCCCACGAGTATTCACTAAGGTTATGTCGGAGGTCATGGCCCACTTACGTGAATCAAATATGCTTATAGTCCCCTACCTTGACGACTTTCTTATTATAGGAAAGACGGCAGAGCATTGCCTAGAGCAACTGAAAAGAGCGATTTCTACCTTAGAGCGGCTGGGATGGCTAATAAATACCAAAAAGTCTCGTTTGAATCCGATGAGGGTTCAGCAATTTCTAGGGCTAATTCTGGATTCACAAAATCAGAACTGTAGTTTACCGTCAGACAAGTTAATTCGTTTACCGTACCAGGTCCTAAACGCTTCCAGTAACCCCTCCATGTCGCTTAGGAAGGCTATGTCTCTTTTGGGCTCCCTCTCGTCCTGCATTCCCGCGGTTCGGTGGGCCCAATTTCACACAAGGGCACTGCAAGCTGAGGTCTTGCTGTATCAAAATTTGCTAGGTGGTTACCTGGAAGGCCAGCTATCCTTGTCCCAGGCTGCTATAAGATCCCTGGATTGGTGGAAGAATGAGACAAACCTGTCTAAGGGGGTTCCCTGGGAATATGAGATCCCGAATAGTCACAACAGATGCTAGCCCCTCTGGGTGGGGGGCTCATATAGGGGACGTTATGGTTCAGGGCTTATGGGAGCAGGATCAAATTCATGTCTTCTAATATGAAGGAATTAACAGCGGTAGAGCTAGCAATTAAAAAGCTCCTTGTCTATCTACAGGGTCACCACGTTCGAGTGCTCTCCGACAATCGGGTCACAGTCGCATACATCAACCACCAGGGTGGTACTCGTTCCGGTCCTCTCATGGAAGTGGCAAGGCGCCTACTTCAGATAGCAGAACGACACTTTCTTTCTCTAACGGCTCTACATATAAGGGGAGAAGAAAATACCAAGGCGGACTTCTTAAGCCGCAATCTCCTGAGCCAAGGAGAGTGGTCATTAAAGACTTCCATCTTCGACCTAATTGTGCGGAAATGGGGTCTACCGGAAGTAGATCTCTTTGCTACCAAAAGCAACAGAAAAGTGAGACAGTTCTGCTCTCTGAATCCCAAAGAACGCCCTCTGGCAGTGGACGCTCTTCTATTACAGTGGGATTTCAATCTAGCCTACGCCTTCCCTCCCTGTCCTTACTCCCCCTAGTATTGAGGAAGGACAGGGCAAGGATAATATTAATCGCTCCTTTTTGGCCCAGGAGGGCATGGTTTTCATGTCTCAGAAACATGTCGATAGCCGACCCGTGGGTCCTGCCGGACATTCCCGATCTGCTCTCCCAGGGTCCAGTCTACCATCCTCGAGTAGCGGGCCTCCACCTGACGGCGTGGATTTTGAACGGTCGCTGCTGACAGATAAGGGGTTTTCTGCTAATGTAATTAATACTCTCCTTAAAAGCAGAAAAGAGGTTACAACTAGGATCTACGCTAGGATTTGGAAGAAATTTCTTCAGAGCTCGGCGGTTGTAGCAGGGGACACAACACCGATAACCCAGATTCTAGAATTCCTACAAAAGGGTCTGGATTTAGGTCTCTCCACAAGCACCCTTAAGGTGCAAGTTTCAGCTTTGGGGGCACTCTTTAGTTGCAACATCGCAAATAATTACTGGGTCAGTAGATTCATTAAAGCTGCGGGTAGGTCGAGACCCATAGTGAAGGTGAGAATCATGCCATGGGACTTAAATCTTGTTCTCACTGCTTTAACAGAGCCCCCTTTTGAACCTATATCAGCAGCATCAATAAAAACTCTTTCCCTTAAGACCGCTTTCCTGGTAGCATTAACCTCGGCTAGGAGGGTAAGTGACATCCAGGCACTATCTAGACTGTCTCCTTACACTCAGGTCCTGAATGACAGGATAATACTTAGACCGGATCCAGCATACCTACCTAAGGTGTCTTCCGCTTTCCACAGAACACAGGAAATTATTCTCCCTTCGTTCATCCCTAATCCATCTAATCAAAAAGAGATGAAACTTCATACTTTAGATGTTAGAAGATGTCTGCTGCAATATTTGGCAGTCACTGATCCCTGGAAACGGGACAATGCATTGTTTGTCTCTTTTCAAGGAATTAACAAAGGCCGTAGATTAACAAAGAGCTCATTGGCCAGATGGATTAGGGAAGCAATTTCTCTGGCATACACCTCGAGGGGCAAGCAGCCACCTGAGAGGCTAAGGGCGCATTCCACTCGAGCTGTGGCGACTTCATGGGCAGAAAGGGCAGAAGTCTCGATTGACCAGATATGTAAGGCAGCTACGTGGTCTTCTCCACACACGTTTTACACTCATTATAGATTAGATTTGGGTGCTTCCTCAGACCTTTCTTTCGGACTAAGGGTGCTGCAGGCTGTAGTCCCTCCCTAAGTAGTTATTACTCTCTGTAATTCTCTCTGTAGTGCTGTCATGGACGTTCGAATAAAGTCTAAGTTACTTACCGTTAACGGTATTTTTCGAAGTCCATGACAGCACCCTTACATTCCCACCCAGGTTTTATGTGCACTTCTTCCGCTTATGTAGTCCACATGTAATAAACAATTGATTAATGTTACTGTGTGATGCATGAAATTTTTTTGCTGTATACCATTTAACCTTGATGTCCTCTTATCCTCTGTAATCCAACTGATGTGTGTGGGAGAGGTGCCGCCCTTTTATATCTGTAGGTTTCCTGTTCCTAAGGGGCGGATCCCCTCTCTCTGTAGTGCTGTCATGGACTTCGAAAAATACCGTTAACGGTAAGTAACTTAGACTTTTCTATCTATCGTGAGAACCCATGAACCAAGCATGTCTCTGCATCATCATGCCTTGGGGTTTTATCCTAAGGAGAGATCATTAATTTCTGATTGGTGGTCTGTTCAGGTACCAGGTGTCATCATTAGTGGAGTATGGTGGGGCATCTGACTGCATCAGTCTGACATTAATGACATGCAATGGATAGGTAACTAAGGTTTTATGACTAGATTACTTCTTGGCCTAAAGTGAACCTGCCAATAGATTCCTGCTAACCAAATCAAGGCAACACAAAATGAACACTGGCTGCCTTATTGCAGTAATGTTTGCCTAAGAGGTTAGTCAGTCTAGGGGAGCAGATTACCAAGAACCTGTCTGAGACCAGCCTCGGACTAGTCTGCCAAGACACATAGACCAATTCATGAGAGGGCTAGTTTTCTTGTAACTCAAACTTCTCATGAAAAATGAGCACCTTTGCAATATACAGTATGTCACAGGAATCTGCTTCTTTCTCTGCCGGGATGGATCCTCTTCAAAATTCTAATTTTTCCAGGTAAAAATGTGTAGTCAGTGAACAGAACTTAATCACACCTGTCACCTCCTATGGGGAGGGAGGAACTGTGCTGCTAGCCGCTCTCCTACACAGGAGATGGCAGTTGCTACTTTATAAGATTCTATCTCAGTGATGTAACATTCTGTTTATTATTGTACATTTTTATAGCGCTATTTATTCCATGGCGCTGTACATGTGAAGAGGGGCAAATATAGACAAGTACAGTTGTGTAGCCCTGGTACACAATACCAAGAGGATGAGTGGAGAGGTAACAGTTAAGGTCTCTTCATGACATCATGTACACTTCTGACACACCCAGCAGGGGTGTGGAAGGGAGTGATTCTAGTCAGTCAGTTTCCTGTCCTTGGACAGAGTAGACGTGTCCAGTTTGAGCCTGTCATCAGTTCAGAACGTGGAGGCTGGTACAGGTGGTCTAATTCACCTTAGTCTAGTCAGAGCTGTGCCCCACTGGAAGAAAGACTGAACTAGCTATTAAGAGTCGAGCAAATCGAAGGGCAAAGTGGAAGGAAGATTATTGGAAAAGTGCGTTTGGCTTGGAAAAGTCCTGCACATTGCTACCGGTCACTGGGGACCGAAGGATCACTATTAGCTACAAGCATAGTGAAGAGAAAACCAGAGATTTACCGGACCCTAGGTCGCGGCAAACACCCCCTTATAGTCAGTACGTAACTGGGGTCAGGGGAAGTGAAGACTTTGAGTCTCTGCAGGACAAAATAAGAATTCAGCTCCCTCATAGAAAGACTCCTAACACTAAACTGACTGGGAAGCACAGCTTTGGATAAGCTGGAATCATAGAGGGGACTACGCTTCAGGCTGGTCGTACTCATCTTCATTGGACAGTAAAGGAGGCCCCTAACTTGCTTAGCTGTTGCCTCAAAGCTCATCCTCCATCAACCCCATCAGCCTCCCTGGGACCTGCTTGAACATCTTACAAGTAAAGGTATGGAAAGACGCTGATCGTGTGAGACTGAGTTATTATTGCATGCCTGCACAATCCCTACCTAACTACCGACCTGAGGGAAGAGTCCCACCTGTAGGGGACCCGACATCTAGCTGCCTCACCATCCCCTCAGAGATCTACAGCAGCGCTGGTACAAATTACCAGAATACTACAGGTGGCGTCACGAACTGTATATAAACCTATCCCCTGTAAATATATCCCCAACATACGCCAGACCGCCAGGGCCACAGACCGAGCCACAGCTACCTGTGACAATCCCCATAGACTTCTACGGGCTCGGCTCTGAGTACCCCATTGCCCTGGTAACCCACAATTGTGGTGGCGGGTCGACACAAAAACTTGGCGTCACGAACAGGATACGAAACTTGCAGCATTGCGAGCCCTGTGTGCCTGTGGAGTGTTTTGATGAAAAAGACTGTTGCTATTGTTTGGCGCTAAAATCCGCCATTTTGCCGCCATATTCGCGCCCTCAGGCGCTGGAGAAGAAGGTGGGCGGACCTGAAAAAGCGCGCAAAGTCTTGGACACGCCCCCAACCTGCACCCCAAACTGCATAGCAATCTGCGTCGCAAACCGCATCGCAAACTGCATAGCAATCTGCTTTGCAAACCGCATTGCGAACTGCATAGCAAACCGCATCGCAAACCGCATCGCAAACTGCATAGCAATCTGCATCACAATCCGCATAGCAAACTGCATCACAATCTGCATTGCAATCCGCATCGCAAATTGCATCGCAAAATAGAGCTGCAGGTCCTGCGACAGGAAGTGAACGCTCTGACATCAGAGCGCCTGCGACGAAGGTCCTGTTCCCACTGCGGTGCCTGTGAAGTAGCAGCATCTGAAACCGGTAGGCTCCGTTTAACCAAGGGGGCGCTAAGATGTCACAACAACCGGCTGACAGTGCGGCCCCGGCCGGAGTCCCCAATCCCGCACCGTCTGGTATTGTAGCGCCAGATGGGGGCGCAGGCCCTGCACCAGTCCGGTAGTCCCGATCATGCCACTAACGCTCCCATATATGCCTGGGGCGAAATGGCTTCCCCAATACAGCGGTGAGCCAGGCACATTAGCAGGCTTCAAGCGGAAGTTATGCAGCATCCTAGAAATGTACTCCATGCCTGAGAGACAAAAAGCTGCTGTGCTAATAGGGCAGCTAACTGGCGCTGCTGAGAGGGAAGTGGAGACTTGGGATACCGTTGATCAGGAGTCGGTACCTGCGATCTTCCTGAAGCTGCATGCCATATTTGAAGACCGCACAGAAACGGATCTCCGGATGGCCTTCTATCACTGTTCACAACAGCCAGGTGACAGCATCCGGGACTATGCTTGCCGACTACAGGGAGCCCTGAGAGCCCTCAAGCAAATTAACAATTTAAATGCTATCGACGAGAATAGAATGCTGAAAGAACAATTTATACAGGGATTGAGATCCCCAGAGGAACGCAGAACTGTAAATTGGTGGTCCTTAGATCATCCGGATGCTACCTTTGATGCCCTAAAAGACATGGCAATAAAAGGGCTGCGGCCCCTGGGCAAACCTGAGGTGGCCACCCAACATCATCAGGGTGAAGTCACTCTGGAACCGGCAGTAACCCCTGTTCCCCGCTAGTGGCAGAAACCAAAACGCAGGTGACACCTCCTAGTGAATTGGACTGTCTGCGCTCAGAGGTGCGCCAGCTGACTAAAAATCTGGCCGCTGTGATGAGTGCCCTACAGCTGCGGAAAGAAGAGGAAGGGAAGATCTTGTTAGCTGACTGCCCAGAGGACGTTCCGTGGATGCACCGGAGAAGAAAGAAGACGTCGCCCCCCCGGAGGAGGACAACGCCACCCCCAGGAGCAACCTCTGATCAACACCCTTCTCGTCGAGAGATCATCTGTTACCGCTGCAACCGGAAAGGTCATCTGTCTACACAGTGTCCTTTAAACGGGCAGAACCTGGGTCCAAGGGCCAACACCCAGGAGATACCCGTCAGGCCCCCTAGACTGGAACCGCAGGTATGTGGGGGGCGACCCTACCTGTCTATTATTCTAGATGGTATTGCTGTTCCAGCATTGTTAGACACTGGGTCGCAGGTGACCCTAATACCTGATGCTCTATATACCAAGTACTGGTCAATGGACAGTCTTAAACCTCCGAGCCTTGACTTTACTGTGTATGCTTCTAATGGTCTTCCTGTAGAAGTACTCGGAACAAAATGTGTAGATGTAAAGGTGGGCAGAGAGGAGTTGAAAGACCAAGGGCTTCTGGTCTGGGCCATTACTGAAAGATTTAAGCACTATCTGGCCTCCAATAAGTTCACGGCGTACACAGACAACAACCCGTTAACGCACCTGGAAACCGCCAAGCTGGGCGCCATGGAGCAGCGATGGATGGCTCGGTTGTCCAATTACCAGTTTACTATCAAGTACCGGGCAGGTCGAAAGAATGCTAATGCTGATGCGTTGTCCCGAATGCCGCATGACTCTGATACAGAAGAAGAATCGGACGACCTGGAAGAAATTGAGCTACCCGCGTTCCATCGAAATGGGGTAGTCCACGAGCATCGAGTTCACAGAAAGCAGTATGGTGCAACATTAAATCCTTTACCCCATCACAGCTGGAAAGAGACTCAGGACAGTGATCCAGTGGTCAGCCGCATCAAGGAGTTGTTAAAACAGGAAGGTTCCTCCTTGGAAAAGGATGCACCTATGTCAGCCAAGCTCCTGTGGAACGAGAAAAGCAGGTTGTTCCTATACCGTGAGAAGTTGTGCAGGAGATACGTCAACCCCAGAACCCATGAAATGGTCTGGCAAATCGTGGTCCCCAAGGCAGACGTCCCAATGGTGTTGGAAGCATACCACGATCAAGCAGGACACTTTGGCTGGAGAAAGCTGGAGACCCTGTTGAGATGCCGGTTCTACTGGGTAGGGATGCGCAGCTCCATCGAGAGGTGGTGTCGGAACTGTGGACCCTGTGGTCTCAGAAGAAAGGACTACGGTAGTCAGAAGGCCCCCCTGCAACCTATCCGGACGACTCGTCCCCTGGAGATTGTGGCCCTGGACCACGTCAAATTGTCGCCAAGTAGATCTGGATACTCATACGCCTTGACCATGGTGGACCATTACTCCAGATTTCTGGTAGTTGTTCCAGTTAAGGACCAGACCGCGGTGACGGCAGCGAAGACCTTTCAAGCAAGCTTTTGTAGACCGCATGGGTATCCGGAGCAAGTCTTAACCGATCAGGGACCTGCTTTCGAAGCCGATTTATTCAAGGAATTCTGTCATATGTACGGGTGCAAGAAAATAAGAACGACACCATACCACCCTCAAACCAACGGTCTTTGCGAAAAAATGAACCATATTGTCCTTGACTTGTTGAGATCCATACCGTTGGAAGACAGGAATCGATGGCCGGACTTACTACCTGATTTGGTTGATTTGTATAATCATATACCTGTAAGCTCAACTAACTGCACTCCAGCTTATCTTATGCGAGCAAGGCCCGGAAAACTACCAATGGATTTAGAACTTGGAGTGGTAGAACCGGAGGCAGACGACGCTGTTGAAAACTGGGACGTCAATCGGCAAGAGCAGTACAGAAGAGTACAAATCTGTGTAGAGGAAAGTCTTAATAAGGCACGGGAGAAACAGGAAGATGTTTACAACAGAAATGCTCCTGCCAAGCCTCTGATGCCTGGAGAGGTAGTATTAAAGAGAAAGAGGAAGATGCATAAACTGGATAATCAGTGGGAGCAAGAACCCTACGTCATGCAAGATTCTAAATACGACAACAGAAAAGTTTGTGTCGTCAGTAAAGACGGAGGAAGAACAACAATCACTGTGTCCAGAGATCATTTGAAGTTGTGTCCAGAACACTTAAAGCGTTGTGAAAAGAACCCTGTCCTCAATCAAAAAGAAAAGAAAGAAGAGGTCATACACACAGATCTGGGAGATTTTCCTGCGGATTGGCCCCGACTGGGAGATGCTGTGATAATTCCAGTGTTGCAGTTTTATCAGCCACAAGAGGAAGTTCTACCTCCAGTTGTGCCTGTGGTGCCAGTTGAGCCCGCTCAGGAGTTACCCATCCCAGCAACACCTCAACCTGTGGAACCTCAAGATGGATCATCTGAAGCAGCGCCCCATACTATGGGATCCCCTGGTGAAGCTGACTCACACCGCCCAGCCATCAGTACGCTTGCCAGATCCATAGAAAGATTAAGGCAGTTCTATAGTTTGCCGTTACGCAGTGCAGACAGATCGCAACTTGATATACCTGAAACTACACCACGTAGATCAGAGAGAATCACAAAAGGGAAATTACCCATTAGATATCAGCAGTAGTTATAACGAATTTATGTGAACATTGTAAAAGTCTATATATATAAATGTGTTTTCCCTATTATGTCTTCGTTTAACAATGGACTCAGAGGCTGAGGACTGAGCCAGCCCAAAAACTGTATCCTGTAAATAGTTGCACTTTGTGCCTTTTTAATGGTTTCACATGAAACCTTGACTTACCTCTGAACCAAAAACCCGTGTGGTGTGGCACTGAGTGAGGTCTGCATTCGGATGTCCTGCAGCCCACCCAGGACCTACGTTGAAGGTTTGGTGCGGGTCCTTCACAAGTATACTGTATATTTATTAAATGCTATTTAATACTTTTGTATTTCTATATATAATGTTAATGTTTGCAACGTTCAAGATATCCTCACCTCCCGGATGGGACGAATTACTGTTTACTGTTTAATGTTTTCATGCATAAACAAAAATGTCTCTTTATATTTTACAGCCCGGGAGTGCTGTCGTTTACCATGGGGGAATGTGTAGCCCTGGTACACAATACCAAGAGGATGAGTGGAGAGGTAACAGTTAAGGTCTCTTCATGACATCATGTACACTTCTGACACACCCAGCAGGGGTGTGGAAGGGAGTGATTCTAGTCAGTCAGTTTCCTGTCCTTGGACAGAGTAGACGTGTCCAGTTTGAGCCTGTCATCAGTTCAGAACGTGGAGGCTGGTACAGGTGGTCTAATTCACCTTAGTCTAGTCAGAGCTGTGCCCCACTGGAAGAAAGACTGAACTAGCTATTAAGAGTCGAGCAAATCGAAGGGCAAAGTGGAAGGAAGATTATTGGAAAAGTGCGTTTGGCTTGGAAAAGTCCTGCACATTGCTACCGGTCACTGGGGACCGAAGGATCACTATTAGCTACAAGCATAGTGAAGAGAAAACCAGAGATTTACCGGACCCTAGGTCGCGGCAAACACCCCCTTATAGTCAGTACGTAACTGGGGTCAGGGAAGTGAAGACTTTGAGTCTCTGCAGGACAAAATAAGAATTCAGCTCCCTCATAGAAAGACTCCTAACACTAAACTGACTGGGAAGCACAGCTTTGGATAAGCTGGAATCATAGAGGGGACTACGCTTCAGGCTGGTCGTACTCATCTTCATTGGACAGTAAAGGAGGCCCCTAACTTGCTTAGCTGTTGCCTCAAAGCTCATCCTCCATCAACCCCATCAGCCTCCCTGGGACCTGCTTGAACATCTTACAAGTAAAGGTATGGAAAGACGCTGATCGTGTGAGACTGAGTTATTATTGCATGCCTGCACAATCCCTACCTAACTACCGACCTGAGGAAGAGTCCCACCTGTAGGGGACCCGACATCTAGCTGCCTCACCATCCCCTCAGAGATCTACAGCAGCGCTGGTACAAATTACCAGAATACTACAGGTGGCGTCACGAACTGTATATAAACCTATCCCCTGTAAATATATCCCCAACATACGCCAGACCGCCAGGGCCACAGACCGAGCCACAGCTACCTGTGACAATCCCCATAGACTTCTACGGGCTCGGCTCTGAGTACCCCATTGCCCTGGTAACCCACAATTGTGGTGGCGGGTCGACACACAGTAAACATGAGCAATAAAAGGCACACACAAGTACAGAAAGAGAGGACCCTGCCCGCGAGGGCTCACAATCTACAGGGATGGGTGAGGATACACTAGGAGAGGGTAGAGCTGGTTGTGTGGTGGTTCAGTAGACTCATGATCACTGCAGGTTGTAGGCTTGTCAGAAGAGGTGGGTCTTCAGGTTCTTTTTGAAGGTTTCCATGGTAGGCGTGAGTCTGATGTGTTGGGGTAGAGAGTTCCAGAGTATGGGAGAGGCACAGGAGAAGCTTTGTATGCGGTTGTGGGAAGAAGAGATAAGGAGTAGAGGAGGAGATCTTGAGAAGATCTTCACTGAATACAGATTTTACCCATGATTTGATCAGACCTGGAGGAAAAAAGCAGATTTCTGAGATGTATTATAAGTTGCTTATTTTCATGTGGAATATTGCTTTAAAAAATTAACACTAAAAAGACCCTGTCAAGTTAGGGACTATTACCCCACAGATATGGGGTTAATCTACAGGCTAATGGCATTCTGAAGCTGCCCACACTTAATTTCCTCTGGGCAGCAGGGCTTTAACTCTTCTTCCTGGTAGCATTCAGGTTTCAGGCACAGGGTTCAGTTACTGCTCCACATATAGAGCGGCAGCTGTAACATGCCCTCTGCACTGACTGCTTGCCAAGCACTATACCTCATTTAAACTTTTTTTTTTTTTGTGACAAGTTTTTAGAGCGCTGATCACTCTAGGGTGTTCATGCTAGAATTTTGTTTTAAAATTCCTAAAGTCACTTTTCTTGCAAAACTTAATGCACTGCAGAAAAGATGTGGATTCCAGTCCGCGCTGCCCAAATAATAGATTTCCAAGACGTAGTAGCAGTTAAGAAGTGGTTTAATCTACTCGTTTCAGGGTGACCACCCCTTCAGGAAAATACCACATATAGATAGCGTAAGCTATATGTGGTATTTTCCTGAAGGGGTGGTCACCCTGAAACGAGTAGATTAAACCACTTCTTAACTGCTACTACGTCTTGGAAATCTATTTGGGCAGCGCGGACTGGAATCCACATCTTTTCTGCAGTGCATTGTATTGTTGGGTCGTCAACCGACCTGTGGATCTGCCGCAGCCTCTCCTACATGTGCTTTAACCACCTAATACCAGGTGAGCAGCTTCCTACTTAAAAAAGTGCTAACTTACTATCGGATAAGACCCTATTGCGCTTTGTGTCTCCCTTGCTTTTTTTTTTTATTCTTGCACAACTTGGAATTCATGGAACATGTCAAGTCTTTGGTGTCTTCATTCCAGTCCTGTGTAGCTCTGCCAGAATGGTCAGGGCAGACTGAAGTTACTTCAGTTTGACTGGAGTAATATTTCTGGTAAAGGCAGGTGTGCCATCAGGAATTTCAGGGCCCCATACTGGCAATTTTTGGTCCCCCTTGACTCTGCCCAGGCTCCACTTCCAGTCCCACTGCCCACTTTTTAAAAAACTCCACTTCTGCACCACATCCTCACCAATCGCACATTAACAGTTCCCACTGAACACCATATCACATACATGGTCATCGGCTCTTGTGTTGAGATTAATAGATATAGATATTTATTTATTTATTTTTTTTCCTGAAGCCATGACGAGGTAAACTTCTTTGGCAGGGCCCTACACTAGCCTATTAAACACTTCTTATCCTATACTTTTTAGGTATCTTCTTAAAGGAAATGTGTTGTATACTTTTTTTTTTTTTTTTTTTTTAATTAGTATTAAATGACCAATAATGCCACATACAAGGAACAAATACAATCACACCATTACCAAATCACATATTGCCACCACATAGTGACTGAATACTTCAATACTGATCATTGTTGGAAAAAAAAATACTGATATTATCATGAGTGCCTTATACAAAGGAGCTCTATATATAGTATATAGGCAGCACAGACTCACCAGTGATGTCTCTAGTTTTCCTTCATCTGGCACAGACAGCCAGGACTTGTCTCTACAGAAAATAACTTATCTAGACTCTAGAGCACATTCCCCACAACTTCTACACTATGAAGCTGAACAGATATGCAACCATTAATATATAGTTGGTTATTATGCAAACCATTATTCTAAATATAAATTGTAACTCACCATCCAAAAAATATACTGGCACCTGTACTTTCTCCCAATTCAATACCAGTCACTGCATCCTCAACACTTCTCACTCAGTACTCCCCCAGAGTTGTTATATTTACATACCCCAATTCATTGTCATGCCCTCCCCCACCCTCTCTAATTCATTATCAACTGCTCCACTCCCATTTATTTAATTTTATTAAAATTTTTCATACTTGCCTCTCAAACAATCCCTGCAGCTCCACTTCTGGACTGGTATCCTGGCACGCACATGCATTGCATACATAATGACATCACTTAGCTGCTGTCACGGCAGAGGGAGCTGCACTGCCATTTTTTTGGCAGCTCCAGGAAAGCTCCCAGCGCAAAGATGTGCAACACCAATGGCAGCACACAATGCATTATTCTACCCTGAGACCTGATGAGCAGAAACAAGAGGGAGCCCAGACTGGTCCGTGCCCCCTCTTTGCTTCTGCTCATTGGGCCCCATAAACTAGTAAGGGCAGTAATGCCCTAATGGCAGCCCTGGGTAAAGGCACACAGCAGCTTTCAAGTCTGGCTAATTTTATTAAGTGATGTATGCTTATTAATGAATTGGGCACACAGCTCACTAAAGGAAACCTGTTATGTCCCCAAATGCTGTTAATCTGCAGGTTTAGGAAAGATGTGTGTCTTCATACCGTCACACTCAGCGACGCAGCAGCAATCCCGACAACGATACAACCTGGCAGGGATCGTTGCTGCGTCACTTTGTGGTCACTGGTGAGATGCCAAACAGTCAGATCTTTCCAACGACGCAGCAATGGTCAGTGACCCGTAGCGTAGCGACCTGTGTAACAATGTGTCTCAGTGCTGAGTCGCTAGCGATCATTAGTAAAAGGTGTCAAACACACCGATGCATGCTACCCAGCGGGATCTCAACAACCAAAGAAAGGTCCTGGCATTTCTGAAACGACCAGTGATCTCACAGCAGGGGCCTGACCGCTGGTAAGTGTCAAACATAGCAAGATCGCTGCTGAGATCGCTGTGGTGTCACAAAACTTGTTACTCAGGCTACTTTCACACTTGGGTTTTTTAGCGCTGCATGTCAAGCGCACATAAAACGCATGAAAAAAACACGTGCAAACGCGTGTAATCGCTGTGATATTTTGCAGTCGAAGAGTGTGCATTGCTGAAAAAAAAAAAAAAACGCAGCGATTGTATGCGATTTTGTATGCGTTTGCGTCTTTTCTGTGCATTTCACATGAGGAAAATCCTTGAAAAATTCTTGCAACAGAACCCACCAATGGGACACCAGTGGGCGTGTCTTATTGAAAATCTTTATATAGAGCCTGTTCACAGCCCTTTTTTACATTTGCTTGCATTTGCCTTGGTGAACATGGATCTGCGCTGGAAGACTTTCCACTTCAACCTGGATGTGGCTATGGCTCAGGCTTATGCCGTTGCTTGCCATGAAGAAAGGGAGAGACAGAGACAGCGAAGACGGCAGCGGCGGGTTTGTGGGTACATCCCATTGTAGAACTCCAGGAGAGCCGTGGAGCGTACACACCCTCTATAGCGAGCTGCAGTCAAACCGGGAGAAATTTACCGACTACACCCGGATGTCACAAGAAAGCTTCATGGATTTACTTGCTCGGGTCCAACAATTAATCAGGAGACAGGACACACAGCTCCGTCGGGCGATTCCTCCAGAGGAAAGACTCCTGGTGACATTACGGTACGTATTATTGAGCAAACAATGCCTGCATCATTGTATTACTTATGCCATGTACTATTCCAAAGATGCCAGAATTATTGTTCTGCCATCTAGTAAACAAAGACCTGCAGAATTATTTTTATGCCTTCTTTATTTTATTAATGTTTTACAAAAACATATACAATAATATTTATTTTTTTCTTTCTCTAGATTCCTTGCTACTGGAGAGAGCCTGTCTACACTCCACTTCCAGTACCGGATTAGTATCTCCACGTTGTCAGGAATTGTTGTTGACACCTGCCGGGCATTGTGGACTGTTCTGTCCGGAATTTATGCCCCTGCCCACCACAGAAAAGTGGCTAGAAATAGCTGACAAATTCTGGACAACCTGCAATTTCCCCAACTGTTTGGGAGCAGTTGATGGGAAACACATACGGATTATCAAACCTAAAAGAACAGGCTCTGAGTACTAACAATTACAAGAAGTACTTTTCTACAGTTCTTATGGCCATTGCAGATGCAGACTGTATGTTTGTTGCGATGGACATTGGGGCATTTGGCCGTGGGAATGACTCACAGGCGTTTAAGAACTCGGACATGGGCCGGAGGTTGTATGGAAACCAGTTTAATTTCCCCATGCTACGGCCTCTTCCCCACACCGAAGGTCCGCCACAGCCATTTGTAATGGTTGGGGATGAGGCATTCCAGATGAGCCAACACCTGCTAAAACCCTACTCCAGCTGGGACTTGGACCACAACAAAAAAATTTTCAATTACAGACTGACCAGGGCAAGAAGAACTGTAGTGTGCCTTCGGTATACTGGTTTCCAGATGGCGCATTCTCGGCACAGCCATTCATCTGAAAGTGCAAACAGTGGATGAAGTTGTGAAGGCCTGTGTGGTGCTACATAACTTTGTCATGGCGAAAGAGCACCCAAACTTTGAACTTGATGATGCAGCACCTAACCCATTGCCTGAGTTCACTCAGCACCCTCTCAGGTCTTCTGTTGAAGTCAGCCAAATGAGACCAATTTGCGGCCTACTTCATCTCAGATGTAGGACGGGTGGAATGGCAAGATGAAATGGTGTAAAATAATGTTATTGTCTGTATGTTAATAAAATACCTCTGTTTATACCTGTACCACGTGCAGTCTCTGTTTTTAAAGTCAAAAACAATTATGAAATGGCCAGGTTTACCAGTGAATTCATGATGCATATTTTTGGGTGCATCAATTTATTTGTAATCCTGACTAGGTAGTTCACTATACATGCACACAAGTTGTATGACCTTTATCATCTCTCCAGTTTTGGTTCCATTTTCAGTGAAGGTGGAGATAACACAACAAATATTTGTCACCTGGCCTGATTCAAAGATTGATTTGGGGATGCACAAGCATCTGTAACTTTTTATACCAAATATAATTTGTATTTTCATCACTGTGACTTGATTTGGAACACAGATAAAGATTATACATTTTGTTCAATACCAATGCCTGGTGTCATGCTGAAGTGGTGATGCCCCAAATAACGCATCGTCACTTCAGAATGTATCAGGCCTGGGCAGGTGAGTACACATGAGTTATAAACAGCAGCATCGCAACAGCATGCTTCAAATAAATGCAGACTGAAGCAACGCTGCTGGTTAAAACTCATGTCTATTCACCTGCCCAGGTGTGATAGTAATGATACAAGGCTGGGCAGGTGAATACACATGAGCTACAAACAGATGCATGGCTATAGTATGCTTCAAATATATGCATACTGAAGCAACGCTGCTGGTTAAAACTCATGTTTATTCACCTGGCCACGTGATATAGTAATGATACAAGTCCAGGGTATTGTACATATAAAGTGTATTTTCACCATCTCCTCAGTTTCTTCAACACACACTGAATAGAGGATGTGCTAAATAACAAGCTATATCTAGAATCCCTGGCCTTGTATCACAAAGTGAAATGATGGTAAAAACACACCATACTCATTTCACTTTTTATGATATCTGGCAAGGTAAAATAGATATGCCTTGCACTCAACACCATCCTCTATTCAGTCTGTGCAATATTAGCAGACAGACTGTGTCAAATACAAGTCATATATTTGTGTTTTGGAGTAAACATATCTCCAGGAAATACACAAACATGGGTCATTCCTGGAGTTGTGTAGTCAAAAACGCAGTGTGTAGGCGGCGATATTAACACAAAGCAAATCGAAATTACTAAAAGAAGATTGGCACATTTATTTTGTACAACAGGAAAACAACATTTTAATTGGCACTGACGTTTTGGATGACATTTGTATAGATCACATTTATTTAGTACAAAAAGAAAACAATTATTTTATTGACACGAACGTTTTGGATAGATCAGATTAGTACATTTATTGTGTACAACATGCCCACTGGATTGTGACTGCCCCAGAGGTTGTAGAAAAATCAGATTAGTACAGTTTGTGTACAACATGACCATCGTATTATCACTGCCCCAGAAGTTGTAGAAAGATCACATTAGTACAATATGTGTACAACATGACCATCGTATTGTCACTGCACCAGAAGTTGTAGAAAAATGTGATTAGTACAGATAAAAAAAAAAAAAAAAAAAAAAAATATTTTATTGCGACTGACATTTTGGTGGAGATTTGGATACTCTGGGGGTGTGCAGAGATGAAGAGCGGCTGGAAAGCAATGAAGGGGTTCGAGGGGAAGGGGCAACAAAAGTAGTGGGTGAAGGAAGATCAGACATTGAAGTAGAGGCAGTTTGAGACACATTAGGAGGAGAGGGTGGATGGACCAACAAAGTTTTGCTTTTTTTCTTCTTGGGGGGGCAGGAGTACCCTGCAAGGACCGACTTCTCTGTGTCCGCCTTGAGCTGGTTGACCGTGGCCTTGACACATAAGAGTGAATGTGGGTCACCAGTCTCATGCTCGGTGGTGGCGGTAGAAGTGTTGGCGGTGCTCTAAGTAGAACAAGTGGTGGCGGTGTTCCAAGGAGGAGAACTGGGAGCTGTGCTCCTAAATTGCTGCTGACTGGTGGCGGTACTCCTAGAAGGAGAAGTTGGTGCAGTGGCCATAAATTGTTGCTGACTAGTGGCAGTACTCCTAGGATCAGTGGGTGCGGTGGCCCTAAATTGTTGACGACTGGTGGCGGTACTCCTAGAAGGAGAAGTGGATGCGGTGGCCCAAGCAGGTACTGTGGTGGTGTGAGTCCAAGACTGTGGACCAGTGTCTGTGGTGGTGGTGCTCCAGACAGGAGCAGTGCTTGCCATGGTCGTGGCGACGGTGGAGTGTCCAGCAGTACTCGGACTTGTGGTGGTGTAGTAGTTACTCGGAATGCTGGTGGCCGTGCAGTGGTATGCAGCAGAAGTCAGTAGGGATGTGTGTCGAGTCAGTGGTGGCACAGTTGGATATGCAACCACTGACTGCTGCACATACCGATTCTGCTGCATAGCCTGCAAGTAAGCAGTGTTGCAGGCCTGCAACACACTCAGCTGTTGCTCAGGACTAAGGTGTTCCGCCATGCCCCGTTCAATTTTACTGAAAAAATGGTGCGCTGGTCTGAGGTCGACCTCCAGGCGATCAAGACGCTGTTCGACACTGTTGAAGCGGTGATCCATGTGGGTAAAACCCCGTTCCATCAGTGAAAAACCACTTCCAACTGTGCCTGCCAGCGACTTGATATTGCCATAAAAGGCCTCGCTCAAGTGCATGAACTCGGGCAAGACATTCCTCTCCATGGCCCTCTGCCGCTGGCGGGAAGTGCCCGCATAACCAGTGGCAGAGACCTGGGAGAGGGGAAGACCTGATGGACCAGCTTCCTGGTCACCAGCTGTCCGTGTTGCTGACCTGCAAGTTGCTTCCAGGCTGTCGGATGGCTGGGACGGGTCCAAGGTCGTTCGAGGAAGGACCGCTTCAGGGACAGGCTGCATGGTGCTGCTCCAGGTGCTGTGGAAAGAAAACCAAAACATTACTATAATGCATTAACAAGAAGCATCAGCTGTAGAAAAAAAAAAGCACTGATTAAAAAAAAAAAAAAAAATAGAAAAAACTTACGCTCTGCTGGCAAGGACCGGTCTCAGGAACGCCAATTCGCGATAGTATCGATATTTCCTTCTGGCCCTTGCTGCTGAACCACTGCAAACCTGTCCCTCTGCTCGAACATCAGTGTTGAAGCGGTCCTTCATCGAGCGCCATCGTGTGCGGACTTTGTTCACTGTTGAGGAAAAAAAAAAAATACAATGCAGTCAGGGCAAAATCTGTCTCATCACACACCTGAATGAAAATGTCAAACTGTCAATGCAGCATTAAAAAGCTATATAATGCACAGGGCAGTCACTGTTGAACCACATGACACTGTTGGGTTTGCTGGTAGAATATATATGCCAGCAAACCCATCAGTGCCATGAGGAACAAGAGTGACAGCGGCATTACAGAGAATGAAAATACTTACTAAACGCTTTTTTGAGGTTTGGAGAGGCGCTGTCCCAGCCATCCATCAATGCTGCAGCCACCTCGTTCCATAGCCGCCGGGTCACCACATTGTCCTTGTACTGCAGATCACGGCTGTCCCACAACGGGACACGCTCATGGACCTGGCAGATGAGGGCCTCGTTGTCCACATACAGGTCCTCATCCCGTTGTGGAACCTAGAAGAAACCAAATAAAAATTACAATCTTGTATATTTTTCAGAAAGAAAATAACGATGGGAACAAAAAAGAAATAGACATTCAAAGGCTAGATACTTACATTCCGTCTCGCCACCGGGACTTGACTCGGCTGCGACTGCTCCTGCTGTGACTCCTTAATGTCCGTGTCCGACGATGATGTCTGAAAAAGGAACACAAATTTTAGCCATTTGTAGATTCAGCAGCTATACTTACCCAAAGGCAGGAAGATACTCACATCACGCTCTGCTTCGGCCAGTTCTTGCCGGGATGGGGAATATTGGGATCCAGAAGACATGCTGCAAAAAAACATGACTACATATTACATTGTAAAGGACAGGCAGTCATTTGGTTAAAGAATACTCACATTCTTGCACTTTTGATCGGTCTTGAGTCCAGGCGCACTGTCTCCAGCCAGTTTTAGGGTCCACGCTGTACTTTGGGTCCAGGCGCAATGTCTCCAGGCAGTATCCAGGCTGTGTATTAGGGGTCCAGGATGGATCTTCCAGTCTCATGGAGTGTCTCCAGGCAGTGTAGTATGGTGCAGGCTGTATGTTCAGGCCTTTTATAGGGATCCAGGCTGTATCTTGTCTCTTTATCAGCATGCAGTCTGAGTAGGGGTCTGTTTGGCACTGACACCTTCCTTTATCTACACTCCTCACAAACAATGTATCTTGTCTAGGGGGTGCTTGGACAAGTGTCTAGACATTGTTTACTAAAAAATCGCGTGCGCGCACAAGCGCTGACAAGTGCATGCCAGCGCCACAGACTGCAATGATATATGCGCACAGCGTGCGCACATGTGTGCATGCGCTTTCTTAAATTGGTGTGCTGAAAAAAAAAGGCAACATGTAGCGTCTGGGCGCACACCTGGAAAATGCGCAGCGCACGCCAAACGCTGATGAGCACGTGCAAGCGCTAGACCCTGCGCCCGCCATGTTAATGATAGGGGAACATTGCGCATGCGACCGTTAGCGCACGATGCGCAGCGCTAAAAAACGCAAGTGTGAAAGTAGCCTCAGCAGTGATCTCGCTTAGTGTGACAGGGGCTTTATCCAGTAGATAGAAAAATATTTAGAATTGAGAGTCCTCAGTGGTTGATACCTTTTAACTAACTGAAAAGATGGTAACAAATTGCAAGCTTTCAAGACTACTCAGGTTTCCATCAGGCAAAGACTAAAACAAAATCTGAAGTCTCAATCTTTTGGTTTAGTCTTTGCATGATGAAGAGATCGGAGTAGTCTGGAAAGCTTGCAATTTGTTACCATCTCTTCAGTTAAAAGGTATCAACCACTGAGGAATCAATTCTAAATATTTTTCTGCAGGTTTAGGCTAAGTTCACACGTTGCGGAATTGCTGGGGAAATTTCCGCGGCAATCCCGCACTTCTGCGGGAAATACGCTTTTTTTTTTGTATGCGTATTCCCGCCAGAAACTAGCATTTTGCAAGCATAATTAGCTTGCAGAATGCTAGCGTTTTCACAGCGATCTGGAGCATCGCTTGGAAAACTGATTGACAGGTTGGTCACCCGAGTCAAACATAGTGTTTGACACGTGTGACCAACTTTTTACTATTGATGCTGCCTATGCCGCATCAATAGTAAAAAGATCTAATGTAAAAATAATAAAAAAAATAAATAAATAATGATATTCTCACCTTCCGGCAGCCCCTGCAGCTTTCCCGCCTTCAGCGACGCTCCCGGCAACTCCTGTTCCCAGGAGTCCTTTGCGACAAATCACCCCAATGACGTAGCATCACGCGAGACCGCTATGCCATCTGGGTGATTCTCGCAAAGGACTCCTGGGACCGGGAGTTGCCGGGAGCGTCGCTGAAGGCGGGAAGGCTGCAGGGGCCGCCGGAAGGTGAGAATATCATTATTTTTTATTTTAATTGTTTTTACCTGGGTACCATCGCACATGAACCGCTTACATTCTGCAAAATTAATGAACATGTTGCTATTTTTTCCACGAAGCGGTTTTTTTTGCGGAATTAAACACAACATGTGGCCAAAACATGCGGAATCAATTAACATGTATAGGATGCTTGCGGTTTTTTTGCGTTTTTAGCGCAGAAAAAAACGCAAATATTCCTGAACGTGTGCACTTAGCCTTAGTGTGTTTGAAAGCTGTGTAGCTGCTGGGAGGAAAGTAACTTTGATTCTCCTGGCTTTCTGTCATAAAAGCATGGCTTCTATGGCTACTGATGGTGTTTGCTGTGCAGTGTATCTACCAATGTAGCGGATACTACAAATCTTCCTCTCAGAGTGCACTAAACACTAAAATCTTGAATAAAAGGGTTCTCCAATGATAAGTTATCACTTATCAATCGGCTGGGTCCCTCACCACAGGTAAAATGAATACTGTATCCTGCTGACAATGGGTCAGCAGTGCACATGCCTGATTACTGCTCCATTCATTCCTTATGGGTTTTGCTGGGAAAGCAAAGTGCAACACTCAGCAGCCCTATAGAAGGTGAATGTAGCAGTGGTCAAGCATGTGCACTGCTGCCCCTTTCTTGGGAGATGGGGCATAACTGCTGTAATCTGCAATTCTGTGCAGGGCCCATCTGTTGAACTTTAAGGCCGTGGTCACATTGCACCCGGACCAATGGTTATCTATGGTGCAGCTCCCAGCATCCTTTTTTTTTTTTTTTTTTTTTTTTCTTTGCCGTTTTCCTCAGACTGAGACAATCGCAGCATGCTGTGATTGTCACCGATTATATCAGTTGAGAATCGCAAATGCAAGTTTATGGGTGCGATGAAAAATCGGATTACAAACGGACCACACATGTGAGAAAATTGCACCGGTGTCCTTTAGAAAAGCCGGCAATTCATCCCCAGCTATACTGTAAAATCACACTGACAGCTTTAATAAAGAATACATATACACACATAGTGTGTGTGTGTATATATCATACACTTCTACATAGTATAATAGCTGCTAATTCAATTGCCGGTTTCTGTAAAATTACAGAACCCGACATGAAATGACACATGGTTTGCATACAGTTAACCATGTCATTTCATGTAGTTTGATATATGGTTTTCACGAACAATTACATGAGTGTATGTGTGCAAAATTTCATACATGTAGGGGTTAATTAAATGTGTAAATTCATTGAAAAAAAAAAATGCATGGGCTCCCTTGGTGTTTTCTCTACCAGACAGGGAAAGCCAGCCATTGAAGACAGATATTAGTAGCCCTGAGAGGGACTTTTTTTTTTTTTTTTTGGTGCCCCCCCCCCCCTTTCTGGCTACACAATTGTTAGTGAAAACCATATATCAAACTACATGAAATGACATGGTTAACTGTATGCAAACCATGTGTCATTTCATGTCTGGTTCTGTAATTTTACAGAAACCGGCAATTGAATTAGCGGCTATTATACTATGTAGAAGTGTATGAACTATAAATATATATGTCTCAATGATAGATCGATATAGAATGAATATATATATTCTTTTTGTGATTAAAAACTATCCTTTGGATCGATTATGTCGGTTTTGCTAGCCACCGACAAAATCTCACCAGACTGATGTCAAACTGATGTGAAATGTACGCTCGGATGCGACAAAATCGAATCCTCGCATTCAAATCGGATGACAGACGGATCAATGTTCAGGAAACATTTGTGCGATTATCGGCCGTCTAAAAAAAAAAAAAAAAAAAAAAAAAAAACCGGACCGTGTGTGACTCCAGCCTAACTTGTGGAATGGTTGGCCCATTCCATGAGATGGAGATTAGTACACTTGTGTTAATCTATCCTATTTACTTCATCCATCAGGGTGAATGGTAGCATGAGTTCTAAATGTCATAAACCATTTTTATAGCACACTGTAGCGCTATAGCTTGCAAACACGAAATATGAAAAATATGAAAAATGAATTGCATCATTACCTTAGAAATATGAAAAATTGAGAAGTCTTAGTGCATAAGATGGCCAAATTATGTGAGCCTGATAGCCACGTCAAGGCTCTTCTCGTATATCAGGTCCTAACTAATGCCTATCCTCGCTTAGAAAAGTCTGTCTGCATGGGAACGTATGAATCCTCTCTTCAGACTAAAATCTACATCTCTGTGGAGGGGTGATGAACCTGTTGTAATTAAAAAGCCTTGACGTGGCTATCAGGCTCACATAATTTGGCCATCTTATGCGCTAAGACTTCTCAATTTTTCATATTTCGTGTTTGCAAGCTATAGCGCTACAGTGTGCTACCTTTTTTTCTTGTATATATATGAGTTGGTGACTCTAGGTTTAGCACCTGTTCACACTGAATCTATGTTTGGATGTGCGGTCAGTTTTTTGATATAAACCATTTTTATTGCATGATTCAACAATCATTATGAGCTCTAGTCTTGTATGTGTAATGTATAGATTTTATTTTTTTACCTCTTCACATTAAGGTACTTGAATTGGCAGGAAACGCTTCAAAAGATCTCAAAGTGAAGCGTATTACACCACGTCACTTGCAGCTCGCCATAAGAGGGGATGAAGAACTGGATGCCCTCATTAAGGCTACTATTGCTGGTGGTGGTAAGTACGCTGATGGTTCCTTTCAGATCTACAGCAGATTATTACTATGGGGAATTGGCTTTAACAACGACTTATGAAAATCTGACATATGTATACATGGGGGGTGGGACAGCTGGACATCTGAACAAGGGCTTCACATTTTTTGTTTTGGAAAAGGCAGCACTTGGATTTTTCTTTATACACTTATAAGCAGTTTGTCTGAGGATGTACTGCAATACTACACACAACCTGTAGTTGTGGTCCATTTTGTGTGGTGTGGGTTTTTCTTTTTTAAGCTTTAAGGACAGTATTTTAACTTAAGGCTATAAACCACTGCATTGGCATCATGACAACTTTCACCTATGCGTGTACATTACATAAATGCTCAGTTATGTACTGTGGTTCTGTAAAACCTCTTCTTTCCAGGTGTCATTCCTCATATTCACAAGTCCTTGATAGGCAAAAAAGAGTAACAGAAGGGGATCTAACTGAACCTCAAACATGGATGGACTGTCTCTGAAATTTCAGTTCCCTTCTGAGATGCAGCCTGACACTTGGAATGTAACCAGTTTTGGCTACAAGAAAAGCCAGTCCTGCACTGTAATGGCTGGGAATTATTTTTAACTTTGGACTTTTT
>JARQOD010010578.1:0-26815 GCA_033576555.1 Oophaga sylvatica | reverse complement strand
ACTGTTTTGGAAGGGCGGGAAAGGGAAGAAAGGAGGGGAAATCAGCACAGTGAGACCCCCAGGGAAGGCATAACTGACAGGGAGCTTGGGACTATGTTCCCCCCACCTGGGATTTTGGTGGACTCCTCCCCTGGAACGTGCACCGGCGGCCCTGTACTGTGCACACCTGAACTGTGGTAAACCCTTTGGGAAACTGCAACGACTGTCTCCTCAGTTTCTTCTGAAAACCCACACCCCACTCTGCTACTCTCCCAGCACCATTACTTCTATACCATCTCTCTGCCCTGAGACAAGCTTCACTTGGGGGAAGAATTCCAACTCTGCTGCATCCCCCATCAGTTAAAGGGATCTGCATGCAGAGTGGTCAGCTCTGACCGGGTACCACAAGGGGCATCACAAATACCTTACTACAAATTTTCCCCCCTGTAAATATTTTCCCCTTTTTTTGGAGCCCAGGGCACGGCCCGGGGTCCTGCTGCGGGGCACATCCCTTTGAACCCCGGGCCTGGCCCCGAGTACCCCTTTTCCCTGGGGCTCCTTTTACCTATAAGGTCCCGGGTGAAATGTCTATTTGTGATCCTGCCTGCGTCTCATCAGTGCGTGGTTCCTTTGCCTCCATAATGAGACGGGTTTACAGTGTGCTCCCCCGGCTGTGCCGCTGTGATAATGGTACGGGGTCTGGGGGTCCAAGTGCTGGTCGAGCCCGACCAGGCGTCCAGTTTTTTTGTAAATTTGGGGGTTTTAAAAAAAATAAAATTAAAAAGGTTTGTAGAGATGAGAAAATTTGTTGGGATTGGGTTCTGAATACGATCAGTTTCAATAAGTTTTGCAATATCTCGAAAACAGACAAATCATTTGAGTCAAGGGAGTAAAATTACGAATATGTTTCGGAACCCAATAAGACATACATTCGGGCCCCAATATTATTCAAATATGGGGTCTAATATGTTAAAAAACAGGTTCGAGGGGAAAAAACCGAACAAATTTGTCATCCTATTTGTGACGCCCCGTTGGGTTTCCCGGTATGGCCGGGCCTCATGAAGGTCCCGGGTTTTGATGGTGAGGAAAATTGCCAGATGATTAACCCCTTCCCAAATTGGGCTGGCTCCCCGGAGTCGGAGAGGGAATGGTGCAGCACAGGGGAATGATCTTTTATCTTTTTTCTGAATCTGCAAACAGTTCCGAAACTTTCCCAAAATTCACATACAGAGTTTTTGGTCAGGCCTGATGGTGAGGGTTTAGTTTCTCTGCGTGATGTTTTGTAGCCCTTTCCCGTTGCTAATTATACCCCGGTAAATGATTCCTTTTACCCCCAGGGGTCCAAGGTAGTGTTACATTCCCCATTAACCGCAAGTTCGGGTATCGGGGTATTCGCGTTACGGAATTCCGATACTTAAATTTCCCATCTTTTTTAATACGTAACCGAACGGGTTCCCATAATTCTTTGAGAGGCAATGTGATTTTAGTCACAATATGAATCTTAAAAAGTGTGGGGCACACCTGTAATCCTGCGGTCATCTTAACAAGGCAGGGCGTGAGGGCGCTAAAATGATGCAGAATGCACTATAAAAGGCGCCGCACCCAATTTACCCCTTTTCACTGTGCTGTGAACTCATTTTAGGGAAAGAACGCGCTCTGCTGACTTGGGGACATTAGATATTCATTTTGTGTACTCTGGCTTGAGGCAGGCTAGTTTACCCCCGGGCGTGTAAACTTCATTTTCCCGCAGTGTTGTTTTAACATCCTCAAGGGGGTTTTGGGGTGCAGGTGACCGCAGTTTGCTCGCACCCCCAACGCTGCGTAGGCTCTGCCTGTCACCAAGACTCTTTTTTTTTTTTTTCAGTGAAAAAAAGGGCGCCGCCGCCTTTTTGCTCACTTGCTGTGAATTCAGTTAGGAAAGAACGCTGCTGGCTGACTCTGAGGGACTTTTTAAGATTGCGATTTAGTGACGTGCTGTAGGCAGGCACCCCAAACCGCTGTGTAAAGCTTCCTTTTGCCTGCAGTGTTTTTAACAGCCTGAAAGGGGTGTGTGGAGTGCAGGTGACGCTGCATTTTGCTCTGTTGCAACGCTGTCTGTAGAAATCGCACGTGTCACTCCAGACTCTTTTTTTTTCTTCAGTGTAATTTGCTGCCCATGTAATTGAAATAATAGGTGACCGCTTCCATCCGTATACAAACCTTGGTTCAAACACTTGAAGCCCCAAAAAATGGGCCTTTACAAAAGTGAACAGTGTGTTTCGTGTTCACTGCATCTGTGATTTATTTTTTTTTTAGTGCAGATCACGCTCCAGTTACTTCAACTAATGCTGCGTGTACTCTGCGGGTGTCTGCCCCTGGGTCATCCTTGTAATTTTTCAAAAATTGCTCTGCTTTATTCTTTTTAAAAATTTTCAAAAATATTTGTGTGACGCTCTTTCCATCAAAATACAAAACATTTCTTGCAAACTTAAATAGAATCCAAAAAAGGCCTTCACACAATGAACAGGTGTTTCTGTTCACTGTGTCTGAGGTTCATTTTTTGGGGGGGATGTAACCCGCTCCCCTTCAACCACCGCAGCGTGTACTCGTGAGTGTCTGTCACTGGCTTCCCCTTTTAATTTTTCAAAATTGTGCGCTTTTTTCTATTTTTAAAATTTCAAAAATATATTAGTGTGACCTCTTCCCTCAAAAACAAAACATTGCTTGCAAAATTAATAGAAATCCAAAAAAAGGGGTTTCACAGCAAGTGAACAGTTGTGTTTCAGTGTTCACTGTAGCGGGTTTTTTTTTTTGTAGGAGTGATCCCCCCACTTCCCCAACCCCCGCAGCGTGTACTCTCGATGTCTGTCACTGGCTCATCCTTGAATTTTTTCAAAAAAAGCTGCTGCTTTTTTTCTATTTTAATTTTAAAAAAAATTTTAGTGTGACGTCTTCCACAAAATACAATACATTGCTTTTAACTTAATAGAAGTCCCCAAAAGGCCTTTTACAGCAAGGAACAGTTGTGTTTTTAGGTTCACTGTAGCTGAGGTTCATTTTTTTGTAGGGGTGTAATCCCCTCCACTTCAACCACCACAGCGGTACCGCGAGTGTCGTACCCGGTCTCCCGTAAATTTTTTTAAAAAAATTTTGCGCTTTTTTTTTATTTTAAATTTTACAAAAAAAATTTTGTGTGACGCTCTTCCATCAAAATACAATACATTTCTTTCAAACTTAATAAATCCCAAAAAGGCCTTTCACAGCAAGTGAACATTGTGTTTCAGTGTTCACTTAGTCTGGGTTTCATTTTTTTTTAGGAGTGTAGCCCCCTCCACTTCAACCAAACCCCAGGGTACCCCTTTCTGATGTCTTCCCTGGGCCCTCCTTGTAATTTTTCAAAAATTTCTGCGCTTTATTTATTTTTAAAATTTACAAAAATTATATGTGACGCTCTTCCAGAGGACACTTTTGTTGGCCTTTGTGGCTCAGCACTGGTTGATTCAGCTGCACTGCCTGAGAAACGACCGTGCATCGGCCCATTCTCACCCGTAATTTTTTGGGGGTTACACCCTCCTAAAACCCCCGCTACGGGGGAAAACTTAAAAAGCCTCATCAAAACCGTAAACCGGGACCGTAAAAGTTGGAGGCCCAAGACCACTGTTGAAATCCATAATGTTCTCCTTTCCAGCCGAGAGCGCTGCCCTGTTTTACTGTTTTTACAAAGCACCTGTGCGTCGGGGGTTTGTAGACAATCTGCAAAAAGAGAGAGCACAAGCAGCGCCTCTGCCCAGGCAAGAGCTGTATTTTTCAAAAAAAAGGCGAAGTTTTTTTACAGCGCCACCAAAGGGGACCCATAGTGATGGGGGAAAACTAGTTAATTTTTTGGGGATTAGTTCACCATAACTGTTCACTAAAAATTAGTTTTAAAGATTAGTTCTTTAGTTCAGTTTTTCTCCACCCTTTTCCTTGAGGAGCTGATTGGGAAAGCACAGTGACCTCGAAATAAATAACAGATGAATGCTGACAAAATTTCTATTGAGAATGACCAGGACAGCCATTCAATTGATGCCTCTGCTGAGCCCAGCAGTGCCACTAAAGATTGTGTAGAGGGGGGTAGAACAGTTCAGCATCCACCTTTTAAAAACAAACAGGGGGCAGTGTTAAAGATTTTAGCAAGATGATTTCAGGAAAAAGGCAGAACTACACACAAAACACCTTCCCAAAACACAAGAGCTGTGCTTGTACTGGGGTTGAAATTTCATTTTTTTATTGATAATATTATTATTACTGTTATATTGTATTTGATGGTGGTATGCTTTGGGGTGCGGCTTTCCCTCGCAGTGTATTATCTGAGCGCCTTTAGTGCTGGGGGGTGTACAACAACCGTCCAGGGGACCCCTCAGACAATGGAAAAACCGGCTTTTTTTTTCGAAAATGAACAAGGCATGGTCTCCCCCTGAATTTGCCTGTCCTTTTCAGATTAAATAACTGTTTGAACGTTTTCCAGCTCCTTTTATGTTCATCTTTCTACCACCAAAACTCTACCCCCTGGGAAAAACACTCCCAGCACAGGGAATGTCTTTTTAACAAAACAAAATGTTATCCCCAATAAATATTGCGCAACACTCCAGTCCCCATTTACACCAGGCACCTTCTCTAAAATGCTGTCCTGTTTTTTGATGGGTAAGTTTTCGACTCAGGAAAAAATGGGAGCTCCTCCCCGTTAAGCCCAGTCCTGAGACAACACGGCACCCAACTACCCTGACGCATCAGTTGGCAATGAATTCCTTTTTAACCGGGGGGGGCTCAAAACGGTGACCCCCCAGTGCCCCTTTTATTGCCCCTGTTATGACCCCTTGTGTTTTTTTAACAGGCTCCACCAGATCCTGGGGATTCTCTCAAACTGACCTCTAAATTTTAAGGCCCCAAGGGACTAAAAAAAGGCGAGGACTGTGTTTTTGGCGCATCGACAAGGTTACAATACCTTTTAAATTCTTATAGCCCCCACCCGAAAACCGTTTTTTAAAAAACTGTGAGGGTTTTTTTTTGGCACAAAAGCCCCAGAATGCCCTGGGGCTAAGTCCATTACCAACCCCCGATATGACGCGGTGCAGCAATTGCTAAAAAATTTCAAAAGATTTTTTAAACCTGATACAGCAAATTTGGTTCAGCTCTAATTGTTTTAAATACTGTAGCTGCCCCGGGGTGTTGGGGTTCCCATTTACAAACCCTAAATTTTCACGGGCTAAAACCAACGTAGGGGCCCGCGAGTTGGCTTAACAAAATTTTTCACCCGTCACATTTAAGATTCAATTCAGGTCCGGGCAAATCTTCCATTCCCCCAAATAACACTTTGAAGGAGAGGGGTTTTTTCCCTCCCCAAAAGGAAAAGGGTTAATACGCCCACTTCCCATTGTTATGCTAGGAGACTGATAGTAGCCCAACAAAGTACAACAAAGGCCACTTTTGGGTCGCCCTATAGGAGGGAAAAATGCTACTCAAAAGACTTCCATGATCCTGGACAAAATCTTGATTAATGGTCAAAGAGTGAGAATGTACGATGGGTCCAGGCAGATGTGAAGGTTTTTTTTGGTTTTAAGCAACTTCATGTGTCCCGTTTAATGGGTGGGAACCCTCCTGTCTCCAATTTTGATTGAAGGGGCGTCCAAATTGGGGCGGGATATCCCACCAATAATTTTTAATAATTTGGCGTAAACCCTCAGATCCGGAGCTTTCCCGTATTTAAAAAAACTTTCGCCGCTTTACTTCCGTCACCCAATTTTTTTTTTAAAAGGAAAGCTATAGTTTGGATGGATGGTAACCTATTCCATCACAAAGGGGTTACCCTCCCACTATCCGAAATTTCCACCTTATATAATCTGAGTAGTATTCTTGTAGAATGGTGTTTATGGTTTGAGGGGCTGTGTTCTGATCCCTGTTTATTCTTTAAACGCTGTAATATTTTGTGACGAATGGATTTCCTTTCGCTATCGGTTTAAAGTCTCCTCATTTGCTACCTAACATATACACGGCTCTTTAATTGTTATTCGCTTCTCTCTCGTCGTAACCTAGTGTAAGTCAACCTTAGCCTGTTACATCTATTTTTAACCTGTGTTTATGAACTTGTCTTGTTTGCCGTGACCCCTGCGTAATACCTGCTACCTGCGAGTGTTTGTCGCCCTCTTCTTTTTTTGCGTTGTCTGATAACCCATTATTTTTCCCCCGCATTACTCCCTTCCCGCTGCCCATAAAATTTTCGGCCTATCCCTAGAAACTCCATTATCCCCCACAATTAAAAAAAACCATTTTCTTCACATGTGTCGAAACTTTTCCCCCATTAACAAATAGGTCGGGAAGCGCCAAGTTTGGTTTGGGGCCCCCTGACCATACGGCGGGGGCACTGATACGGGCCGGGTAATATAGCTACGCTGTGCCATCTGCCTCTTCCACTCCCCCTTTAAAGCCCTGGAGCAAAATTTTTAATCTATTCTGGGCCAAGAGTCATGTGGCCCAAATAGAATGAATATTTACTGCCACTGGGTTTAGGTTGTCCAAATGTTACAAAAATTTGTGTCTAGCAAGGGTTTTTTAAAACGTGTGTAGTGATCGCACATTCTTCGCATCGACCCACAGTTCTTCACTGGTTCGATTCACCATTTTAAGTCACCACCGTGGGTGGTTTTAATGCCTCCTTTCGGGCCCGTATGCTGGATACCTGGATAAATTCAGGAACGTCTCCAAAATCCCTTCCCCATTCAGCGCAGGGAAACCCTAAGAGGGAACGTGCTTTTTTTTGTTTGCGCATAGGTGAGTTTTTATAAAAGTAAAGATTACTGCTTTTTATTTTTGCATCCCCAAAGGGCAGAATAAGTCTGCGAAAACTTTACTTTTACAGACACCTATAATAAACACCGCTACCCTAACCGGACACAAGGAAGGTATTGTTGTGGGATAAAGCCCCATTTTGGGGCCACTGTGCTGTTAATTTTCATTTGGGACAGAACGCGCCTGCTGACTCTGAGGGACAGTTAAGATTCGTTTTTGTGTACGTGCTTTGGCAGGTACTTTACCAAACCCGCTGGACATCTCCTTTTTGCCTTGCTGTTTTTTTCACAGCTCTGCAAGGTGGTGTGTGAGTGCAGGTGACGCGCTGCATTTTGCTCGAATACAACGCTGTTTAGGCTTGCACTGCACTCTCACTCTTTTTTTTTTTTTTTTTTCTTTGTGAAATTCTGCTGCTCCATTCAATTGAAATTATAGTGTGCTGCTTCCATCCTATCAATAAATTGGTTGAAAACACGAGAAGGACAAAAAAAAGCCCTTTTCAAGCTAAGAGTTGTTTCCGTATCTGAATTTTAATTTTTTCAATTTTGTCCGCTCAAGTTACTCTTAAAGCAAGTGCTTGTACTTGCTGACTTTGTTTTAAAACTCCCTCATCCTTGTCATTTTTTCCGAATTGGTGAATTACATCAAAGTATTTTCATTTTGATCGAAACCCAAGCAGGTCCCCGGACACTCTAGGGGCTGCTTTTGTACGGGGGACGGGCCCAAACCCTTCAATAAGATTAAGATGCAATCGGCCCCTTTGTCAAGGGCCCCAACCCTCTTTCCCTCTATATAATAATAATAATAATCTTTATTTATATAGCGCCAAATATTCCGCAGCGTTTTAAAACCCTTTAACAGTTTTTCAAAACACAAGTCATGGTAGGCTGGTTTCCCACCCCGTTTTTCCCCTTGGGGCTCCCCGGCATTTTTTACAGCGCCCACAAAAAACCGTATGCGCCGCATGCTTTTTTTTTTTTCCTTTTGACTTGTATTAGCGCCCTCCCCCCTGCACTGCGCGCGCCCGGGGTTTGGTGCCGCTGCGGTGTCGGGCACCGTACTTTTCGGGAAAAAAAAACGTTGCTTTAAACGTTTTTTGTCTGCGCAAAAAGCCGCATGCCCCGGAAATGCGGCGCATGGGGTTTTTTTTTACAATAAAAGTCTATGGACGCCGCAATGCGCCGCACGCGGCGTCCGCCAGGGGTACCCCGCATGCGGTTTGTTAATTTGATAACCACCCACAGCAAACGATACAAGGAAGTACCCCCCCCTCAGCAAACAATAAAAAAAAAAATTGGGGGGGACATCAGACACACCCACAGGGGCCCAAAGGGGCCACAGGGCCACAGAACCACGAGAGCCACGACGCAGCCAAAACGCAGCCACCGACGCACCCACCGACGGGGCCACCACGCGCCCCCGACCCACCCGGGGGATCCGTAACAGGGAAAACCCAGGAAAACAGACGGTAAAATGAACCCCCCACCCCCAAAATTCAAAAATGAAAATCAATGTCAAAATGTTGTGTGAGCTGATTTTTTTTTTTTTGGGGCCTGGTAATTTATAGTTTTTTTTTTCTGTGATGGGTTTGGTTTCCCCCGGGATTTAAATAAAATTAAATTGCCGATGAGGGGGTGGGCCCCCCGAGTTAAAATGCTTTTTTTGGGAATTTTATTGTGTATTCATGCTATTGTTGTGAATGTTGATAATGTAATCACTGGTACTGTTTTTTAGCAGTGTGTGCTTTTTTCTCCCGCGCAATCTGAAAAATGGTTTTGTATAAAAAGTTTTTTTTTTTTTTAAAAAGTATTAATTTTTTTTTCCGTTTCGTTGTTTTTTTTTGCTACATCGGAAAGTGCAGTGTTTTTTCTATGGGAATTTTCTCTCCATTTTTTTTTTTTTTGGGCCCAAAGGTTTTTTTTGGCTTTCATGGTTTTATCTACTCATGGTCTGTTTGAATTGTTTTTAAATAGGTAATGTTTTTTTGTTTGCAATATTTTTTTTTTTGTGGCTTTTCTGGTTTTATCTACTCATGGTCGTTCAATTGTTTTTACTATGCTAAAGTTTTTTTTTTTTGCAATATTTTTTCTTTTGGGTTGTATGGTTTTATCTACCCGGTCTGGGTTTAATTTTTTTGACTATGTAAAGTTTTTTTTGTTTTTAATCTTTGTTCTTTGTGGCTTTCACGGGTTTTATCTCTCTGCTGCTATTATTTTTCCCGGGTTTTGTTAAAAAATGTTATGTACTTTTTTTTTTGTTTGCAAGTTTTTTTTTGGCTGCCTTTACCTTGTAATTATGCTCTTAGGAAATTTATGTTTTTATTATCATATATTTTTTTTTTTTGGCCAGGTCGGTTTACCCGGGTACTGTTGAGGCTATAAAAATTGCGGGGGTCGAATAATGTCGTTTTTTAAAATGTTATTTTTAAAAAACAGGGACAATCAAAAATATCAACAAATTTTTTTTGGTCTGTTAATTTCACAGCAAAAGAATTGATGCTGGGCATAAAAGGGGGCGCAGGACACCCCGGGATCAAGGGGGCAAGCCACAAAATAAATGTCATCCCCCATGCCCCCAAAAATTTAAATTTTGTTTTTCTTTTTCACCCCAGGGACAAGGATCCACCTATTCACTGCCCCTTTTTTGTGTCCTAACAGCAGAAAATTCAACGAGCGGCGGCGGCGGGGGCTGAAGCGCAGTTGAGAAAGGGGGGGAGGAAGGAATCCAAGTAGGAGCTAGCAACAGAAAGAAGTATTACAGCACACATTTTGCTCTAATTTTCATGTTTTTTTTTTGGTTTCAGCCAGGGCAAAGGAATCCCATTATTCACTGTGTTTGTGTGCCTTATTCAACACCCGAAACTTCCCGGGGGGGCAGCGGCTGAACCCCAAGTCGAGCAAGGGGGCAGGGGCCTCCAGCTAGGAGGGGCAATGAGAAGTAAGAAATTTAACACACTTTTGCTAAAAATACTTTTGTTTTTTTTTCACCGGGAAAAGGATTTCAAATTTACAGTACCTTTTTATTTTTAACATAAAACGTCAACAAGGGGGGGAGGCGGCGGGGAGATAGACGAAAGGGGGAAGGGGCGGGAAAGGGAGGAAGCCAGAAAAGGAAAACTTTCCCCCCCCCCCCATTTAAATATACTGTTTGGGTTTTCTTTCAGAAGGGCCAAAAAAATTTTACAAAAAAATTGACTGTCCCTTTTTTTTTTCCACAGCAGAAAAACATCAAACAGCTGCTGCGCTGCAGAAATTTTTGGGGGGTTTTTGGGCGGGGGAAGCAGGGGCTGAAGGGGCGGCGGCAGACCCCCGGGGCATCCCCATCTCCTCCCTCCCAGCCGAGCCAACCGCCACAGCAGGACACTTTCTTTGGGGAGCCCTCCTCCCCATCGTCGGGAAATTTTGGCGGTAAAAATATGTATTTTTAATTTTTTTCTTCCAAAATCCATCTGTGGCTATATGTCTTTTTTGTTTTTTTAATAACAGGAATCTGAAGATGACGGGGCTCCCAGAGGAAGAAGGACGGGGGGGAAGATACCAAAGTGGGCCAAAATTTCTAATATCCTGCATCAATCTCAAAAACACAACAACAGTACACACAACACATAGAAAACTTTTGTGCATACTTAAAACAGCGGCCAACACCGGCAATACCTAATTTTTTTTTTCATTTTTTAGTCTCTCGCATTGGGAGCCAGAGGGTTTCCCACGCCCCCCAAATCGTCGTGAGATGTTGGCGGGTTTTCAACGGTGTATTTTTTGCCCTTTATATAATTTAGCTTTTTTTAAAAAAAAGTTTTTACAATGTTTTGTGCATTAATATTCCCATTGTAACATGTATAATTTTTTTAAAACAAAAAAAATGTATCTGATTTTTTTTTTTTTTTTTTTCTTTATTGTTCATTTCACAGGCTTCACAGGTGCTCCCACTCGGGCACGGAGGAGGGATTGGGGCGTGGAGTTGATTCGACCTGGTCCAGAAAGGGACCCCTGTGGAACATGGCGGACCGCCAGCAGGGGATCAAATGTTAACAGGCTCTGGACGGAAGTGGCAGCAGAAAATGATGCACCGCGGGGGAGGCCCAATCCTGGGTCCCGAATAAATCCCGTAAGTATTTTTCATGTTGCACTGTAAAGGTTTTTTTTAAAAAAAATTCGTCCTTGTGTAACCAACGCTTGATGTTTTCATGATTTCCTTTTGTGAAACACAGGAAACAATGAAAACATTAACTCGGGGGACACGGGGACAAAAGTGTGGTTGTTGTATAGTCCCAAAATGTGTGTTTTCTCGTTTCAGGGGAGAGAATTATAAGCGGTGGGGGTCTGTGAGGATCTTTAAGAAGGAATTTAAAAGAGATGGGGGCCCCAGTGGTTCTTCAGGACGCCAGGTAAGTACAAATAGCACAAGCTCTGGGTTCCTGCGTAAAACCAGGTCACCAAAAGGGAAAAAAATTTTAACATAAAAAGAATATTTTTTTTTTTTTTTCACCCAGGGCCATTCCACATCTGTATTTAATTTTATGTTTTTTTTTTTCCACAGCACGGTGAGCGCATCGGCGCCCCGGGGTTTGGAGCCTTCTAGAGCGATCCCCAGGAGACCGACACCGAGGGACACTTTGACCAACCCCTCCACATCTGCCCCTTCCCACACTTCACACACACACGATCCCCGCGTCCCTTCCCCACGCTGGGCAGCGTGGCCGCCTGCAAGCAAAGAAACTGTGGTCAGGAAAAAGCCTTCCCCTTTTCCACACCCTTTTGATCCGCCACCTCTAGACAGCTGCGGGTACTGGGGGGCAGGTCAGAAGGGTCGGAAAAGAACTATGCCCGAGTTCTTTAAATTTAAAACATCTTTCCAGAATGCCTTTAAATTTCTACTGAACAGTTTTCCCCGGCCTTCGTCAATAACCACACTATTTTGGGGAGGTCAAGACACTTCTGAAACTGTGCGTTCTAGTAAAGCACCCCGAAATTAGCTTTTTTAGGTCAGTTTGCGGAGCGCTAGACCGCTACTTTGACCAGCAAAAGTAGTGATGCACACGTGCCCGCTGCTGTAGTGAGGGGGTCTCCCCTCCCAATCCACCCCCTCATTCCACCCCCTCCCCCCCCTACAGCCGCCTACATCTTCCCCCCCCTCCCCTGCCCTACCCCCTCCCCCCCTACAATACCAACCAATACCCCGTACCAACCCCCTCCCCAGTACCAACCCCTCCCCCGTCCAACCAACTACCCAGTACCAACCACCTCCCCAGGTCCAACCAACACCCGTCAACCCCCTCCCCAGGCCCAAACCCCCTCCCCATACCAACAACCTACCCACTACCCACCTCCCCCCTACCACACTTCTACCTCCCAATCTACTTCCCCCTCCAAATACCTACTATGTCACCGTTCCCACACAACCCCCCCACTCCACCACCCCCCACCTGTTCTGCCTTGCTTCCCATTCTTTTGGTCTTTCCACCCCTTACCTCTTCCTTTTCCCTTTCCCCCCCACCATCCCGTTCGTCCCCCACACCCCCACACCCACGGTCGAAGGCCCGCAGCCCCTCCAGCAGTATTTCCACCCCACCACACTGACCTGTATTTAATGTTACAATTTTTTTTTTCATACATTTATTTTTAAAAAAAAAAGTTAAAAAAAAAAAAATTTTTAAAAAAAAAAAGTTTCTAAAAAAATAATAAAGTTTTAATAAAATATAAAGGTTATTTAAATAAGAAGAATTGGGCCCCAAGGCCCACTTAAAAACAATTTTATTAAAAAAAATTTTTTTTTTAAAAAAATTGTTCTTGTTTAACTTGTTTCTGTCTTTTATTTTTAGGATGTTAATTTTTTAAAAAAAAAGTGGTATACGGTACACCTAACTTTGGCTAAAAGGTTCAAAATGAAACCTTTTTGTCAAAGTTTTTCCCGGGGGGTTTATGCAAAGTGTATTTTTTTTTTAATAAAAGTGTACACCCCCTTTTCCCCTACTCCCGGCCCCCCAAAAACATATCTGTTTTAGTATTTCCTTTTGTTTGCACGGGGAGGAATTTTCACCTGACAAACAAAGGAAAGACAGAAAACTTTACTGTTGGTGCCTTGGGGGACTGGAGTAGGGGAAAAAATGTACACTTTTGTGGGACAAAGGGGAAATCTTTTGTTAATAAAATTTTTTCACCTTTTTCCTAAAAAGGGAACTTTGGGCCATGGCCCCAAATTCCATCTCAAGGCCTAACAACGGGTATTTTTTTAAAAAAATTTCCCTTTTGTATTCCCAGGTGAGGCAATTTCACCTGAGCAATAAAAAAGGGAAAAAACCCAAAAAATTTTTTTTTGGGGGACCGAGGACGGAGAGGGGAAACAAATTACATTTTTGTAGGAAAAAGGGGGGAAAAATTTTTTTTAAACAATTTCACCTTTTTCCTAAAAAGGGTACTTTGTAGCCAGTGTCAAAAACCAGAAAAAAAGGGCCCTAACAACGGGTTTTTTTTTCATTTTTTCCCTTTTTTGTTTTCACAGGTAGGCAATTAAAAAGACAATGCAAAAAAAAAGACTAAAAAAAATTGCATTTGGGGCCTTGGGGACGTTTTTGGGGGAAAAAAAGGGCCCTTTCCCAAGTACACTTTTTTTGGGACAAAAGGTAAACAGCCAGGGGCAAAAAAAGGGGAAGAAGGTTTTGTAAAAACACACAAGAAGGTAGCCCAAGAAAAAATTTTTAAAAGGGTTTTTGGGGGGAAAAGAAAAAAAATTAAAAAAAACAATCATTTATCACCTCTGTCTTTCCGCCAGCCCAACACTCCCTTTCCCCGGGGACCAAAAATTTAAACAAATGGCCCCCCTCATTCTAAAAAAATCCCAACTGTACGCGAGGGGGAAGTTGGGGATTTGTGAAAATTTGTTTTTTATTGGGGGCCTCCAAAAAATTTGGGTTCCCCTTTTTGGGACAAAAATTTTGGGGACCACGCACGCTTTCACTAACCTAAAAAGTCTCGGTCTTCAAGTTTTTTGCAGCCCAAAAGGACCCCCCCTTTTTCTTCAAATCCCAAACACACTCCCCCAAAACCGCCCCGGGTCTTGTGGGGGCGGAAATTTAAAAATACCCCTTTGTATGGTAAAACTCTGCGGCAAAACGGCTTAATGGGGGTTTTGGGACAGCGGGAAAAGCCTCATCCCCTTTAAAAAAAACAAAAGGGATTGGGGGCCGGGTTTGAGGCAGTGGTCAGGGGGGGGAAACTAAAAAAATTTTTTCCCTAAAAATTTTACGTCCCAAGCAATTTTTAAACCGGGGGAGTCATTAACCCCCCATAAGCCCCAAAACCACCGCGAAAAAACTTGTAGTGCGCTCTGCAATACCCATGGGAAAAATAGAAAAATTTTTCTTATATTTAAAAAAATTTTGATCCATTTTTTTTGGGGTTTTTAAAATGGGGAAAGGTTTTTCCCATCAAGGGCCCCCGGGAAATTTGGGGAACGGGCAGATGATAGAAACGGTCCCTTTTTTAAACCCCAAAACCCCTCTGTTTTTGGCCCAAATAAATTTTTAAACCCCCAAAAAAATCCCAAAGCACGACAAGTAATTTTTATTACCCGGGATTTGGGGGGAATTCCAATCCGTAGGAAAAGGAGCGATGAAGATTTTTTCCCCCTTGCCAAAAATCTGAAAAAAAATTAAAAATACAAAAAAATTTCAAAACGCAGCTTTTCATACCAAAACCCAGACTTTTGGGAATCCCCAAAAAAAAAAAAAATTCTAGGAAAAAAACGTTTTATAAACAAATTTTTTGGGGGGACTCATGGGGTTTTCCCCTTTTGGGGCCCGGATTTTAAATTTTTAAAGAAAAATTTTCAAGTCCCGCTAAGAAAACCCAGAACCAAAAACATTATTTCCCTTTTTAAAAATCCCCCTGAAAACCCCCGGGCCGGGGATATTAAAAACCACAGTAGGGGTCCGTTTTTTTTTTTTTGTCCCCAAAACACGCCCAGCAAATCATCAAAGTTTTTATATTCATCCGCAGTGGGAAAAAAAATTTGTGGGGTTTTTTGTCGCAGCTCCTGTTCATGGGGGAATAACCCGGGGGTTTTAAATCTCTGTGATGATGGGGGGGCCCCCCAACGGGGCGACTTCGAAAGGGCGCGGACGCCCTGCTCCTAAATTTTTCGCCCTTCTCCAAACGAAAACCTCAATCGATTCATTCCGCAAAAATCAAAAGTTCCTGAAAAATTTTGCCAAAAATGGGTTCCATTTTCCCCCAAAATCACTGCTACTTGTCTTCTCCCAAACTGCACTTTTCCTCTAAAACCCTGTCAAAGAAGGGGTGGAAAAAAAGGCATTTTTTAAGGTTACGTACCAATCATTTGGGAAACCCCCAAAAAGGGGCCCCCAAAAAAGGGGGTGCTTAAAACCCCGGGCCGGGGGAAATTTACGGGGTAAACGTTCCAACCGGAAAAACCGGATGGAGGGAGGGGTTTTTTTTCCCCGCATTCGTAAACCCGGGTGCGGCGAAAAAAAGAGGGGCCATCCGGTGTTCAAAAAAAAAAGCATGGGGCCGGGGCCCCTAAATCCCGGGGGCCGGCCCTTTAAAGGGGCGCCCCCCGGGGTTGGGAAAGGGGCCCCTAAAAAACCCCTTAAAAATTTTAAAATAAAAAAAACAAAATGCCCCCCCTGCCCTGAAGCTTACAACTACAAGAGGGGGGGAGATACAAAGAAAGGGGTTTTTTATAATGGGCTTTTAAAGAGGGGCCAGCCTTTTTTGGGGGAGTGAAGGTTTTGGGGGTGGGAAAAGGTCCACATACACACTTAAACAAAAAAACACTTTGCTTTTTGAATGTGATAGGCCACCTGAACAAATTTTTTTTGAGGGGGCGCCTAAAACCCCGGCAAATTGTGGATATCATAATTTTTGGGGAGAGCTTCCCAGAATTTCCCAGCGCGGGAAAGTTTGGGGCGGGGTGGGTTTTTCGGTTTTTCGCAGGGTTTTTGTCGAAAGTCTTTTCCCCGGGGGCGCAGCAGTGGGTTTCCGTAGAAAGAAAGGGGGGGGGAATGGGGGGGGCTGCACTGTGGAGAGCTTTGGGGGGGGAAAAAACCGTATTTGAATTTTTTTCCCAAATGAAGGGGCAGCCTGAAAGGGGCTGGGGAACAGGGCGCGTCCGAAAACCGTTTTCCCTAAAAAAACCCCCGGGTGTGCTTTAAAGGGAAAGGGACGGGAGGGGGATAGTCGATAAGGGGGAGGCCAAGTAAAGAGCATTGCAGTATCTGGGCGGGAGGGGAAATCAAGCTACTTTGAGGGTTTTTGTTGTTTCCAGGGTGAGAAAAGGGGGGATTAAAAAGAGTTTTTTTGGGTTTAGAGGGCAAAACTAAAAAAAAAGGTCATGCGGGAAGAGACTTGCACCAAATTTGCCCCCCCGGGTTTTCAGCTCCTTTGGGAAAAATTTTGGCCACCAAAATAAAAAAAAGTTATGAAAAGGGGGGAACGGGTTTTGGGCCCTTTTGGGACGGGTCTAATCCCAAAACCGGTGTCCTTTTTAATTTAATTTCCGGGGTGGTTGGGACAAGCTAAATTCCCCCCAAGAAAACCCCCCAAAAGCTAAGGGGGAGGGGGGCCTCCCCTAAAACATAAAGGGGTTTTGCTCTTTCTAGGGACCACCACCCCTGCGTGAAACCTTGTCAAGGTTGTGTTGAAGCTTAAAGGGGTTAAGAGGGTTACAGTGGAAAGGGTTGGGTTTTTAAAAAGATCCTGCGTGTTTTTAAAATTTTTTAAAATTTTTAAAAAAAAATTTTTTTTTCTTAAAAATTTAAAAAATATTTTTTTTTTTTTTAAATACTGTACTTAAAATTTTTAAAAATTTTTTTTTTTTTTTTTGATAAAAAAAATTATCTTTTGAATGTTAAAAAACCCTTTTTTTTTTTTTTTTTTTTTCAGGTATTTGATCTACCGACCCTTTTTTCTGATCTTTGACTCACACCCCTCCCCCCCGAATTTTCTGGGGTTTTATGGGGAAAAAACCCCAAATTCCCCCGGACTGTTTTATTTTTTGTGTCGGGCTTTTAACCCAGCACAAAAGCACTTGATTTATTTTTTTCTTTTTCCAAATTATTTGTTATTTCCCCCTTTCACTTTTAATTTGCATTTTTTTTTTTAAGCACAATTTTTTTTTACACTTCCTTTTTCTGAAAGTGGGCCTTAATTTTTTAAATGTTTTATACTAGATGAAAAATGTAACATGTAATTTTTTTTTTAAGATTTTAAAAATTTATTGGTACACCCATCAGGCCTTTCGTCCCCTCCCCCTTAAAGGGGGAATATTCGGACCCCGGGCTCGCCCACACTTTCCTTGACCCTTCCCCTCCCCTCCCCGCATTTAGGGTCCTCAGAATTCCCAAAATTACCTTGGAACTTCAACATCCCCTTTAAACCCTATTTCCACCCCAAAAACTTTTTTTTTTCAGAGGGGCCTTCAATTCACAAATCAAATTTCATTCTAGGGAAAAAATGGGGGGGTGGGTAGCCCATTCACTATCTCCACCATCCCTCACTCCCTAAAAAGGGGTGGACCATCATTGTAAAAAAACCTTTTTTAAAAAACAACGTTTTTGGGGCTCCCCCCCCCCATTTTTAATTTGTAAGCTCCACGAGCGGGGCGCCTTATATTTTTTTAAAATTTTTGTATTTTTTAACGTTGCCACTTAAAAATTTTTTAAAACTTTTTTAAAATGTCACGCTGCGGAATCTGTTGGCCCCAAAAAAATAAAGAATTATTTAGGGGGCCCCCTCATATTGTGAAGTGAACGGCGAAAAATTGGGGTTTTGATTGCAATGATGCACTGATACTCCATTACTGCTGGCTGGCTCACACAACCCCCCCAACTATGTAACGTGGAAAACCACCTGGTGGGTACCCCCATATGTTTCATGTTCAGGAAGGAAAAAACTGCTTGCAGACTGCAATGCGCGATCTGGGGCCCTGGGGAAGTCGGGAAGTTAGCGCACTGTAGGCGGGCCCCTTTTGCACAGTGCCAAGACCCGGGAAATCCCTCAAAAAACTCGGGGCGGCCCAAAATTTTTGAAATTTCCCAAAAGGGGATGTAGGGGGCGGCCCCAGGCCCAGAAAAACCCCCACCAGTTTTCGGGCCCTTGTCACACACCCCAAAAACCGGGGTGGAGAAATTTGCGGGAAAAAAACACAGCCCTTTTTGCTTTAAAGGGATTCCAGAGCTCCAGCGCTGGGGTGTTTTTGTTTTCCCCCTAAAAAATTAAAAATTTTAGGAGGGGCCCGTTGACTTTGGCCACCTGTCTCAATCGGTCAACAGCTCCCCGTCTGGGTGTTATGTTTTTACCCCAAACTCTCCTTCACCTCCCATAAAAATCTGTTTTCCCCTATTCCCCCCTACACCTAAAGAACATTTTCCCCAAAACCAAATTTCTCCCGCCCGCCCCAAATTTTCTGGGGGAAAGCGGGAAAACCCCAAAAATTTAAAATATCCACAATTTTCATGTTTTGGGGCGCCCCTCTAAACACTTTTTCAAGGGGCCTATCACTTCAAATAAAAAATCATTCTATGTGAATTTTTGGGGTACCCCCTTTACTATCTCCACCATTTCCCCACCCCCCAAAATGGCTGGGCCATCTTCCCAAAATACACCATTGGTTTTAAAACACCTTCTTTTTTCTCCCCCACATTTTTTTAAATTTAAAAAACTCCAGCATGTGCGGTTTAAAAATTTTTCTTTTTTATTGTATTGGAAATTGTTTTGTTTTACTTTGGGTTTTGAAATTTTAAAAAATGTAAACCCTTTTGAACTGTTGGCCCTATATAACAAAGATTCTTTTTTAAGCGTTCAGGGGTTTTCCTTGGGGGTAAAACCGGAGGGGCCCCCCCAAGATGTTTCTGAGGGAAAGGGGGAAGGAGGGGTCCCAAAGGGACAATTTTATTCCCGAATTTTGAAAAAGCCGAACACTTAACGCCCCCCACTCGCAAGACGACCCGGGTCCACAACAATTTACCCAAGGGGGGAGTAAGGGGAAAAGGGAGTCCCCCGGCCAGGGTTCGGGCCCCCAGCGGGGGTCAGGTGGCATTGCTATGAGGATTTAAAATACGCTTTTTTAAATTTTTAAACCCCAAAACATTTTTTACAGACCAGGGACGGCTTCCCCGCTGAAAAAAAAATCCGCTTGGCAATTGTTTTTGTGGGGCTGCCCAACCCTTTTAAATTCCTTTTAAAATGTCAGTCTCCCCCAGCCAATGACAGTTTAAAGGGGGCAGGGTTTTGCAACCCCGTTTTCAGGCCGTGTCGGGGGTTTTGCCGAATTGGGGGACCCCCCTTTTTCCCCCCAAAAACCCGACACCCACAGATAAACAAAAACCAAAAACTTGAAAATAACCCCAACAAAAATTTTTAAACCCCCGCAGAAAAGGGGGGGGGCATCGTTATTAGAATAAGCCCCAAACTATTGCCGAAAATTTAAGACAATGCGTTAACCTAACCAAAAGACAAATAAATTTGGACCCCACTTTTAAAATCGTCAAAAAAATTTTTCTTTCCCCGACAAAAAATCTTTAATTGATCACCAAACTTAAACTATGACATTCCTTAAATTCAATACCCCCTCCCCCCCCTTTTTTACACAAATCCCAAAAATCCAAAAAATACATTATCCACCCCCCCTTTCCCCCAGAGGGAAATTTTTTCCGTTTTCAAAGTATCACCCAAAAGTTTTTTAAAATGTTGCCCAATTTTTCCCCCGTTTAATATTTTTTCACCCTCAATTTGGCAGGGGTAAAGGACAGATGGTTTTATCAACAGTGCTGGTTCCTGAGAGGAGGGGGAAACAATTGAAGTCGATGCTTGGACCCGGGGCTCCAAACCCCATTGTTGCCTTAATGCTTTAGCACAGTAACATTGCTCCTGTTTACGGGGTTGAGTAAGGGCAGCTTTCCCCTGCGTGTGACACAAAAAGTCAGGGCCCCCCCCCTTTCCCCCTTTCCATCCGGGGCCAACCCGCCCGTTGTTGCTGGGAAATAATTGCACGGGTTCTGACTCATCCCCCCCCTGGTTTTCAGCCCAACTGTTTCCTGGTTTCAACGTAAATTAGCCTCAAATAATTTTCCCGTCAGTTGTTCCGGTTACCGACTCTATGGTGCCGCATTTTGGGGGTTTTCCCATTGTGCGGGGTATTAAAAAAAGGTTTTCCCTTTAAAATAGGACAAGCACCCACTTAGGGCTTTTTTTATTTGGGAATGCAGCGGTTGCGGGCCCGTTTAACTTTCATTTTTTAGGGTCCTTTGGTACCCTCATTCCAGTACCTCAAGGTTCTCCGCAGTCCTTTTGGGCCCAGGGCCCCATTGGGGATCCAGTTCCAGCAAGCGTGGTCCCTTGGTATTTTTTGGAGCACGGTACCCCCTCTTGAAAACCCGGGCCCCGAACTCAGCTGGGCCTCGTTGGCCCGGGGTTTTTTTTTGCTGCCCCCCCCCGGGTTCCGCACGCAGCGGCCCCCCCTTATTGCTTGGTTTGTCCTTCTCTACCCCCCGGGTTCCAGACGTCAAAATTTCTCCCAGGCCTTTCCAGTGCCTCCACGGTACCCCCCCCAGCAAATTTGCTGCCCCTTTGGATGCTTTGGAGCAAGGTACCCCGCTTAGAACCCTGCCCGAACATCAGCTGGGAAAAGGTTTAAAATACAAAACAGAACAAGAGACACAAAAAAAAACAGAAGAAAAAGGGGAAACTTTTAAAATAAAACCAAAATGAAGAGCAAAAATTGCTTAAATTTTAGCAAAGAAACTAAGCATGTATGGGGGGGTCCGTTCCCCTGTGGGGGCCCCCGGTAAATGCCGGGTGCGCACTAAAATGAACCCGGGAAAAAACTGTTGTAATTTAAATCTTTTGTGGCGCAAGAACGGAAGAGAAAAAAAATAAAATTTTCAGATTCAATACAGGAAACTATGTCAAAATAAAATATGATGAAAAGATGAAAGGCTTAAAAAGAAAAAATGTTTAAAAAGAACAATATAAAAAGTTTTTAACAAAAACATGAAAACAAAAGTTTTGAAAAAATAAAGAAGGGGAAAATGAAGAATAATTTGGACAAAGAGAGCTGGAAGATTTAAGGAAAAGTGTGTCTTTAAAAAAGGGGAAGGATGGAATTTGAAAATCATATTTGCCAAAATGAAAAAAGGTTAAAAAATTGTCAATTTCTTGTCAACCAAAAGTATTTCCTAAAAAAAAAAAATTAATTTTCCTTGGTGGGTTTTAAAATCTAGCCTTTTGCCCCTTTCAACCCCCCCAAACATTTACATTACCTTTGTTTTTTTCCCTTATGTCAATTAACCTACAAGGTAAAGGGGTTTTTTTTTAATTCCAATTTTTGTTCCATAGATTACATTGTTTTTCCGGTATGGGGATGGTATCGCCATATTTTTTTTGTATGGGCGAACCTTCCCATTCCGATATTTTTGGATATCGGAAATATCGCTCAATCAGTCCAAGGTAAACAATTACTGGATTGTGATCCCTTCCAGGGAGCAGGCAGCTCGAATCCTGTGGCAAAACACTCTTGCAGCAGTATCCCTGATTCTATGTGCTGCTGAACTCCTGAGAAAAAGCACACTACTGCCCGTTATATGAAAACTGAGCAGTTTTTCAGTTTAGCACGGACCCTGGAAGTCTCTGTGTGCTCTAGGGACTGATACCCTGCCACTTGCAGCTTGTCCTTGCAGCGAGAGGGCACGCTCCTCTGCTCTGCCTGTGGACCTCCATCTTGCTACCTCTCCTACATCTTCACGGCTCTGCACATAGCAACCTCTCAGAAGCACCTCCCCCCCCCTGAGGGATCGTGCACACTTAGTAACATAGTTAGCAAGGTCGAGGAAAGACATTTGTCCATCCAGTTCAGCCCATATTCCGTCAGAATAAATCCCCAGATCTACGTCCTTCTAAAGAACCTAATAACTGTAAGATACAATATTGTTAGGCTCCAGGAAGACATCCAGGCCTCTCCTGAACCCCTCGACTGAGTTCGCCATCACCACCTCCTCAGGCAAGGAATTCCAGATTCTCACTGCCCTAACAGTAAAGAATCCTCTTCTGTGTTGGCGGGAAAAACCTTTTCTCCTCCAGACGCAGAGAATGCCCCCTTGTGACCGTCACCTTCCTTGGTATAAACAGATCCTCAGAGAGATATTTGTATTGTCCCCTTATATACTTATACATGGTTATTAGATCGCCCATCAGTCATTTTTTTTCTAGACTAAATAATCCTAATTTTGCTAATCTCTCTGGGTATTGTAGTTCCCCCATCCCCTTTATTAATTTTGTTGCCCTCCTTTATACTCGCTCTAGTTCCATTACATCCTTTCTGAGCATCGGTGCCCATCGGTGCCCAAAACTGTACACAGTACTCCATATGCGGTCTAACCAGTGATTTGTACAGAGGCCGAATAATGCTCTCATCATGTGTATCCAGACCTCCTTTAATGCACCAATGATCCTATTTGCCTTGGCAGCCACTGTAAGTTTATCATTAACTAGGATCCCCAAGTCCTTCTCCATGTCAGATTTACCCAGTGGTTTCCCGTTCAGTGTGTAATGGTGATATTGATTCCTTCTTCCATGTATATAACCTTACATTTATCATTGTTAAACCGCATCTGCCACTTCCTGTAATGGATCGGGTAAAATGTGTGGATGCAGTTTTTCCCAGCAGAGAAACCAGCCCCCACCATAGTTGGCAATGCATATATACAGTATGTATATCACACATGCAGGTATTTTGTGGCTCTACAGACACGGGCGCCACATTAGTAACTCCCAGCATCTCCTTACTATTGTTAAAGATATACCTGGAGTTGTAGGTCATACAATACAATTGTATATGGGGTGACCTGACATTGCAATTGATAGCTGCACTATGCTTGTTGATTTATTCATGTACTGACAGTGGGTCAGGCGCTGCATTCATGTACTGATGGTAGTTCTGGCGCTGTAGTCATGTATTGACAGTGGTTCTGGCGCTTCATTCATGTGCTGTCGGTGGGTCTGTCACTGCATTCATGTACTGAAGGTGGTGCTGGCGCTGAATTCGTGTGCTGACAGTGGTACTGATATTGTACACATGTAGCAATCCAAAATGTGCTTTATGGCTATAATAAAACTTAAAAATCTTAAAAAACTTAGAATTTTGACATTATTATTATGACATCTGTTTTTTTGCTCCAGTTGTTTTAAAAATTGCAACAAAAAACACTGGAATGTGTGAACACAGCCTATGACGGTTGCTCACTTCTGCATTGAGAGGTGAGTAGTGCAGGTAAAGTCATGTTTGCACATAGCTACAAGGACACGTGAACAATAAGTATGTCATATTCTGAGGAAAAGTACAGGTTAACTATACCTGCCAAATGTGTACTATTCCTAACCGATATATGTAGATATGACGTCAATAGTGCCGCTTACTTCCCAATTCAGAATTGCCAGACAACCCCTTTAGCAGAGTGGTGGGCAGTGTGATAAAGAAAATTATGCCATGGAAATGTTCTTTATTTTTGTGGATCAGGGAAAGGCTATATTGTATCTGGGCTGTTGGGGTCGATGTGGCAGAACTGTTTTTTAGTTCCAGTAAAATGGTAAAATGGATATTCTAAGTTTACTATCTTTAATCTTTTCCTTTTGCCATTTTATGTCATTTCTTTAGTGATGCCCCATAGACATTTCCAATTCATACATATACTAATGACAGTCATCAATGACTCTTTACGTTTGGTTTTCCCATGACCGTTCTGCTCTGTCCAGTTCTAGTTTGAGAAGTGAGAGAATATGAGGAAATTGCATTTTGAGGATGAGAAGATGAATAAGTCCACGTTTCCTTCCAGGTGTTTCAGAGACGAGTTGACGGTTCGATAGACTTCTACCAGGATTGGGAAACCTACAAAAGAGGATTTGGTAATCAACTCACCGAGTTCTGGTTGGGCAACGAGAATATTCACCGTCTTACATCTAGGGTAGAGATCAAGTCCTGATTATGGTATCAATGCTGCCGTCACTGTAGATTTCAGGGATTACAGCCGTCGTAGTGTTAGTAAATGTCCCCGGGGTGATGACCATAGTGTTCTCTAATTCCCCCTGACATAGGAATAGTAAGGGTATATTGCTGTAATTCCGGGTTTCCCACTCTCTGTGGCCAATCCAGATTGAATTCGAGCACCAGAGATGTCTGACCGTATGATTATTGAAGAAACAATGGCTGATGACTTCAACATTTCAAAGTAATTGTCCGTCAGCACAATCCTGCTGACCGACTTATCTCAGATCGGCCAGAGCGTGGCACAGAGCTGAGCGGTTCCGGCCATAATAATTAGATTTTAGAAATCCCTTGAAATGTTTGTCCATGGAGCACCCAGATCACTGTCTGACATTTTCTCCTATAGGTAACTTTCAGCTCCGGGTGGATTTAGAGGATTTTGACAATAATCGCACCTACGCCACATATTCAGATTTCAGTATTAATGGAGAAGGAGATTTCTACAGGTTGAAGCTTGGTAAATTCATTGCAGGTACCGCAGGTAAGAGAAGCAGATGCTCTGGAATTTTGCATCTTTTGTGTCCTCTACCGTAGGCCACAATGCAAAAAAGTAATGGAAAATTATGTGTCTGTTGTGTCCAAAATGGAGCTAGATGTCAAGGATGATAAGCTGTAAAGTGACTTTATATGCTATCGATTCACCAACATTTCAGGAAGGTTTCATCAGGTGAAAGATCCACTTTTCCATATTGTTCAGTCTTAAGTAATTTTTCATTATCCCCCAAAGTATATGAAAGATGAAATGCCTAGAGAGGAAATGTTGTGTCAAAGATCACACACATGATGCTTGGAGAATGCTCATTATTAGATTATAGCAGTCATATATTTTATCGTAATCCTCCCAAAGCTATAAACATCGACAAGTCAGATATGGAGAGAGCCAAGAAAGAGGCCCCGATATGGAGGCGACGGTCCTCACACATAGTATTATGATAGTGCTCATGAGGGCACAATGTTACTTACTTATAGGGGCACAAAACCCATCACTGGAGATACGTGACTGCCACTTATAGGGACACAGAGCCCATCACTGGAGATACTTGACTGTCACTTATAGGGACACAGAGCCCAACACTGGAGATACGTGACTGCCACTTATAGGGACACAGAGCCCATCACTGGAGATACGTGACTGCCACTTATAGGGACACAGAGCCCATCACTGGAGAACGTGACTGTCACTTATAGGGACACAGAGCCCAACACTGGAGATACGTGACTGCACTTATAGGGACACAGAGCCCATCACTGGAGATACGTGACTGCCACTTATAGGGACACAGAGCCCATACACTGGAGATACGTGACTGCACTTATAGGGACACTGAGCCCATCACTGGAGATACGTGACTGTCACTTATAGGGACACAGAGCCCAACACTGGAGATACGTGACTGTCACTTATAGAGACACTGAGCCATCACTGGAGATACGTGACTGTCACTTATAGGGACATGAGCCCATCACTGGAGATAGTGACTGTCACTTATAGGGGCACAAAGCCCATCACTGGAGAACGTGACTGTCACTTATAGGGACACAGAGCCCAACACTGGAGATACGTGACTGTCACTTATAGGGACACAGAGCCCATCACTGGAGATACGTGACTGTCACTTATAGGGACACTGAGCCCATCACTGGAGATACGTGACTGTCACTTATAGGGACAAGAGCCCACACTGGAGATACGTGACTGTCACTTATAGGAACACAGAGCCCATCACTGGAGATACGTGACTGCCACTTATAGGGACACAGAGCCCATCACTGGAGATACGTGACTGTCACTTATAGGGACACAGAGCCCACACTGGAGATACGTGACTGTCACTTATAGGGACACAGAGTCCATCACTGGAGATACGTGACTGCCACTTATAGGGACACAGAGCCCATCACTGGAGATACGTGACTGTCACTTATAGGGACACTGAGCCCACACTGGAGATACGTGACTGTCACTTATAGGGACACAGAGCCCATCACTGGAGATACGTGACTGTCACTTATAGGAACATGAGCCCATCACTGGAGATACGTGACTGCCACTTATAGGGACACAGAGCCATCACTGGAGATACGTGACTGTCACTTATAGGGACACAGAGCCATCACTGGAGATACGTGACTGTCACTTATAGGGACACTGAGCCCATCACTGGAGATACGTGACTGTCACTTATAGGGACACAGAGCCCATCACTGGGAGATACATGACTGTCACTTATAGGGACACAGAGCCCACACTGGAGATATGTGACTGTCACTTATAGGGAACATGAGCCCATTACGGAGATACATAACTGTCACTTTAGGGACACCGAGTCCATCACTGGAGATACGTCACTGTCACTCATAGGGAACAGAGCCCATCATGGAGATACGTGACTGTCACTTATAGGGAACAGAGCCCATCACTGGAGATACATACTGTCACTCATAGGGACACAGAAACAAACAATGGAGATACGTGACTGTCACTTATAGGGACACAGAGCCCATTACTGGAGATACATAACTGTCACTTATAGGGACACCGAGTCCATCACTGGAGATACGTGACTGTCACTCATAGGGACACAGAGCCCATTACTGGAGATAAATAACTGTCACTTATAGGGACACAGAGCCCATCACTGGAGATACGTGACTGTCACTTATAGGGACACAGAGCCCATTACATGGAGATACATAACTGTCACTTATAGGGACACCGAGGCCATCCCCTGGAGATACGTGACTGTCACTATAGGGACACAGAGCCCATCACTGGAGATACATAACTGTCACTTATAGGACACAGAGCCCATCACTGGAGATACGTGACTGTCACTTATAGGGGCACTGAGCCCATAATGGAGATATTGACTGTCACTTATAGGGACACGAGCCATCACTGGAGATACTGACGTCACTTATAGGGACACAGACCCATCACTGTAGATGCATGACTGTCACATATAGGGACAGTTCA